>JAPYZF010000326.1:0-88399 GCA_030523045.1 Meteorus cinctellus
CCAAACAATACGCACGAGCGAGCGTAGCGAGCGAGTAAACCCAACCCCACATGCGAGCGAGCGTAGCGAGCGAGCAAGCACAACCCCACTTGTTATATAATCAATTCAAATTCAAAGAAAAAGCATAATCCCTTATTATGCTTTATCAATTGTTAAGAAACAACTTACCTAATAATTTCGTTCTTTCTGTCAATCAATTTTTTTTTTCCTTTCATATCAATCATTCTACTGATCCCTCACGCGAGTGAGCCCAAAGATTTTCTATAACAAATCCCCTCAGCCAATTCAAGCCGATTTGCGTATGTAAATCCTTTTTTTCAATCGTTCAAATGTTATTTCACTATTTTGTGTCCCTTTGAAAAATTCTCTCGAGAAAAAATCGCAGAAATACATTATAGAATTGAGGTACAGCAACTGATCTCATAGAAGAGCATGGAGTGTAGTGTGGCATTGCAATTATCTTTATACGTGTCTATATTAGTACATTTGTGTGCGTAGTCTTAATTGGATGAGAGTTCACATGAGCGAAATGCATTATAACCAAGATAGTGGTGCTATCCCGACGGACACAAGTGGACTACTGCTAATATATGTATATGACGCGTTGATACGCCTGAAGATACACAAACCCACAACACACTTGGATATACGTAGTTGTATCTGTATACATAAAAGCTCATTGTTATCAGAATGGTAGCAACAAGCTACACATCTGTGTCTCCAAGTAATTAGACTAAAATGTGACGCAGGCTCTCCTGTATCACAAACTAAACTTTGAAGTCACATCAACAAATTGTAAAGCGTCACCATCCGAGTATTCGTGTTGTTTATATACACTCCAACATTAAATTCTATATTTGTGATAAAATTCTCGTTTGTTGATTAATTCTGTGATTCACAAAATAAAGTATGACATATAAGTGCTTCAGATACATAATGAAGCGAGAGAAATTTTGTTTTCTATGCAACCACTGCAAGTTGAATGTAATTTGCGGGTAGGAATTTGATTCACCTCTGACGGTGTTTTATCGTGAAATATAAATGGTGTATATACATGTAATGCCAATTTAATTCGTACATCATGCTGAATTATTTTCCCATGTTTTGTATTCATGAAATAATAAAACAGTACAATTTTTCATTTTTATTTTTATCAGGATTATAAAAGTGGAGGCGCATAAATTCTGTATAATTATGTCCGTTTATCAAATGGCATTCTCTTTGTGTACTCGCTCAATTAACCATCTGAAAGACTAAATTATTTTCTGGTATGGAGAGAAAAAAAAAGCAATGAATAAATTCTGCAAGAATAAGCATCACCGCCTCAGCAAAAAGACCAATAATCATTGCCCGATACAGTGCCAACCATGCGCATAATTCTGTATAGGAATGTGCTATATCTACAAATCAATTCGGTGATTTGATTTAAATTTAATAAGAATGAGGAGAATGGAGGAATAAATTGCAATGCATCTGAATGGAAGTGTAGTGATGTGTGTAATAATTTGAAGGAACTTGGATGTAATTGCTTGCGAAAAAGAAGTGAGATGTTCGGAGTTGAGAATTTTTCTTAAGAAAACTACAGAAAAATATAAATCAATTATTTCACTATTATGCGGATATTCGAATTAATTTCCCGTCCAATTCCATTGCCAGTATATGACATGAATCAATTTCAATCAAGGACTATTTCCTAGTTATATATTAAATGATATTGGATTTAAATGTTTTAGAATTTGCCAGGACATTGCAGTTGTGAATATTCAATTCCAAATGATCGCGTTGCTTCATCAGTGTTCCAAGTTGAAAGCTATAGAGGATAAAAAAATGATAACCAAGAATACTCCATGACAAGAGTGAATGAGTGAGTGAGTGGTGTGGCTCATACATCTTCTCGCGTTCTCTCCCTATTTCTTTGAGGCGATAAAAAAAGCCAAGTAAAGAAGAAGGGTCTGGAGACGTTTGCTACTCATGCAAGCACATGATCTTATTATAAGAATTATTATTATCTTTTCATCCCTATGTCTTCAACTATGACATCGTTTTTATGGTCCAAATGATTGAATTACTGACACATCACCATCTAACGTATTGTAAATATAATATAAGTACAATTTGGTAATTTAATTCCTCATGACGACACTGATCAAGAAAATTTTAACGATCAAGTTTCGATGATAACATCAATTTTAATGAAACAGGAAAATAATGAAAATATGAGAGGCCTTTTTTCATAAAGAGTCTTGTTATATACATAAAATGATTTGTTCATAGATTCTAACGAGAGCTCAAGCTATAAGCAATGCACTCATATATATATATATACATTCACTCTCATTTTAAACCCCCCCAAGCGCACTTCACCCATAGGTCGACAGGCGAAAGCCCACTCTTGGAGGGTGAAAGTATCCCCCGTTGCTAGACGTAGGGATAACCGCACCCAGTACACCTCTCTCACACGACACCCCAGCGGGTGATGCCGTTGTACACATTCTGTTATATACGGATTATGTTGTAATGTGTGAACCAACACCTTGACACAATATCTCTTCCAACACGCTCTTTCACACTCTCCAGGAAATCCTCGTGTGGGTTTTACCCGATCTCGTTTCGTTCCACTTGTTTTCAATTTACTACCATATCACAATAACGGCTCTTATGTTCTTGATATGACTACGAGAATATAGATCGTTGTTATTTTATGTTATACATCCATAGATGCATGCATCAAGTTTTAGATGAATGTCTTGCAGAGCACACGTTGCTCGCATTCACTCATCTCTTGTATTTGTCCCTGACAATGACAAATTAGATTTATTATTTCTCAACAACGTTAAGATCGAGTTGTAGTTTTTTATCAAGTCCGTAGAGGGTTTATGAGATTTCTAGAAGTATATGAAAGTTCTTTTATTATTGTGGAAATGGAAAGAACTTGAGAGTGATGTATTATGTAGTCTTTTCAACTCTTCAAGTTGGGATTTAATAATTCGTGGTGATCCGTTTACTCATTGTAATAATAGAGAATCAGGTTGTATGACATGGGCGAAATTTCACTCACTGGATGAGTGGAATATACAATAAATCCTTTGACTTTATTTGATAGAGATTAACTATAACAACTATAACATGAGAAAGTGCTGAATGAAATCAAGAAAATTAGAAGTTTTGGGGACACTTCTCATCTATTGAATGAACCAGGATGAAATATAATAGATAAGAATGTGAAAGTTTTGATATTCTACAATGGAAGTTCCACTAAATTTCAGTTTGGGATATTAAAAATTGTGGAGGTCGGGAAATGTGGAAAGAAGGTTCGTTCAAAACTTTAGCACAGCATTGTTCGATCGTTTTTCAAGAATGGTTAGTTCAAGCAAAGAAAATATTTCTGCACATGAGATAGACGAAAGAGACTCTTGTTAAGCATTGAGAGGTCTTATAATTCTTCATATAAACGACAAGTGGGGCTGACTTAGGAAAAATTGCTGCCAAAGTTAAATTGGTTGATCTCAGTGTCCAGTTAGCTGTCGACTTTTATTAAATTCAATAGTTGAATTCACTGCTTTCGTTTTCATATATTAAATTGTGTGGAAAAATAGAAGAGCAGTATGACGCATCATTCTACAGGTGGGTGAAACTGCACCGACCCGATGAATACATATATTCACAGACACACGCACACACACGACTTAGCAGGTGCGAATCGACCGTGTATTCAACTGTCACTATTGGAACGGCACTGAAGCACATTGAGGATAGGACAGAGCGCACGCCCTCCTTCCACTGTCGTTCACATTCTCATTATTTCTGTCAAGATGAATTTAAGTAACTCAATGAATTGTACGTGCAAACACACAATCGAATCGATTCAAAATCACAATGAGAAATGTTCGAAGGGCCGGAAATCTTTTATGTATAACATAACGAAGCTTTGATATTTCTGTTAAAGGATATGGGAAGATGCCTGTCAAAATATTGAACCCTTTAGGTGTGTGTTGGGTCACATTACAAAAGATCTGACAATCCTAGAGACAAATTTGATCCTTCATATAATACACGGTATTTATGGACGTGAATAATAACTATCATTTTACCTTGCCACCGGGCATTAACCACCTCAAAATGAGATTTTTATGTCTATCATATTACAGTTTAGATGCGTTCCGCACCCCTTATTTATGCAATCCTCTGCCGTTCAACAATTTGTCATGCCATAGCTATCATTATTTAAATTATATTCTTCATACTTAATATACTCTTCTCATCGAGGATTTATGCAACGTAGAAAATAAAAAAGAAACGCTTTTTTTCTTTATAAATATTCTGTTCTTTTTCTCACCTATCAAGAATTCTCTCAGCATGGATTCCTATCACGAAATGGATTATTTATTATTTCAATTTTATTTTGTATCTGTGTAGAAAAATACTCCTCCTTCGAATAGACATTTATTTCCAATCCCTTCATTTCGAAAATTAAAAATAAATTTCAATCCATCGTCTCGTTTATTTTGCAATGGAATAAAAAATTGATAGTAAATTGTATGGAACCATTTATAACCTAATCTACCTATAGATTCTTCATTATTTGCCAATTTTCTAGGTGTCATTATACATGGAAGAAAAATTGTCATTCCAGACGATGTCTTTGTGCAAAATTACAGTTAAATTCAACACGAGACACGTGCACGGTGAGGCGAGATGACTTTAAAAATCTTTAGTATATACAACTGATAATATTGATGGTGAATGAATGAAAATAACAGGAGATAAAATAAAAAAAAAATAGAAAAAGCATTAGAAATTCGCTGTCGTACGATAACTCGCTTTTCATCCCCTTCTTTTTCTCTGTTCATTCGTTTAACGAACAAAAAAAAAAGGGAGAAAGGAAAATTCATATATAAAAGCGCGCGGATAAGGAAGAGATGAGACAGACTGCAATGGTGATACAGTCCTGAAGGGGTAGCTTTACGATAAATCGACTGGAAGACACGATAGAATCGGACGGATGTACGGGTAAATCACGCTTCCGGAAAAATTCAATAGCTTGAAGGTATAAAAATTTTTCTCTTTCTTTCAATCAAGTTTTGTTCTTTTTTTTTTTTCAATTTCCGCAATGGTGTTCCCAGTTTCCAACGCAGGGATAAAAAAAAATCGATGTGGTCTGGAGTATCACGTTTTGACGTATAAACGCGCGTCGACTCTACCCATCTCGAATTACAGAGACGTTGTGAATAGAAACGGAAATTCTTTTATTCTGACCCAAGTGTATTGCTGCTACTGCTGTTCCTCATCCACATGTACGCTCAATGTCTATACACTTTATGTACATTCGTCGTTGTGATGATGGTGTATAGCGCAATGAGGGAGAGAACCTGCCGCAGACAAATGAAACCAAAATATTGGGACAAGTTTGACAAAGGTCTTTGAATTCATCTGACGATGGAATATTGTATAGCTGTCGACAGCAAAAAACGAATAGACGAGATATACTGTGGGTATATAATGTGAAATGCACATGAATCCTATATTGTAGATACAATAGTGAGCACGGGTTAGCAGAAAAAAAAACATTCTGCTTCATCTACAGCTATATATCCGAATTATTGTTTAAAACATATAAAAAAATGTATGTTATACGTGGAGAAAATATCGACTTTTAAATCAATCAAAATGACTTTCATTTCAGAATAGTTTTGAATAACAATAAACTCAATCTTCTTGTGTACAATCTCTCTCTTCACTCACAGAAAGTCTTCTCAAAATCCAAATGACTAAACAATTATGCCAATTTAAACTAAATCCACAACACCATTTTAACAATCATCATGAATTTATCACCAACCAAAAAGAACAGCTCGAGCAGACACAAATTTAAATTCATCCACACAATTTAATAGAGATTTATCGAGCGAACCAAAGAAGAAACCGAGTGGATAATTCTACAGGGACTGCAGACAGGTAGGTGTACCCTGATACCAACCAAGGCGCAGTGTGTTGTTCATATATCTATCTATCTAAATATCTATATAAACACAGATGTATCGATACATAGTTACTTGATATATGTCTTCACAGTGGGAGGCAATGAGAAGACGCGCGCGAACCATATAGTTCATCGACTGTTGGTTTGGACTCTGATAGTTCACCTATACACACACACGATACGACTACATTTGTTGAAGCGAAACATTGTATAGTTGGAGACATTGACAAATCGCTTACATTGACGTGTGGCTATATCCCGCTTGACGCTCGGACTCGCACGAACAGGCACTCGAAATCACGTTGAATCAATATTGAATATTATTCCTGAGTTATAGACATACAGCAGTAGCGAGTTTAAAGCAAACAGTAGCCCGTTCTTCATGAATTATTAGACCGTGAATGTATACATATGCATACATATGCGTCATCCTGCAAAGTTCTCAAGAGGAAATTCGGCGGCACTTATGTATATATATATATATATATATGTGTGTGTGGGTGTGTGTGTTTGGAATGAGAAGAAAAGAAAGCGTATGCTTCGTCGTTATGAAAATATGTATGGCGAACGACGAGAGCTGCATATCAATGTCTTTGAAGAAAAAAAAGAAAAAAAAACATACATTAAGAGAGTAGAATAACTGTTGGAAATATGAGAGTTTGTGGTTGATATTTTTGATGACATTTCTATTATCTTTGGAAATATTTTGTGATGAATAAGAAATTCAATGACGATGTTGATTATGTATTTTTTTTTCATTAGTAGATGTTTGATTTCGAGAAAAATTCTATTAATGTTAATTTGTAATATCTCTGTTGAGTTCTACCTCAACTACTTAAATATTCATCAGTCATCAGTTATTCAGGATGCGTTGAATATTTGAAATGATATCTCAATCTTCCTTCTCATAATTTTAATGAAAATTGGATCGTTCAGTGGATGTTGCATCGAGAATATTCGTGTATTTTATTGGATTGATGAAAGCGGTGAATAATTTTTTCATCTATGAATGTTCTACTTTAATTTTAATTTGCAATAAAGTTTGGAATATTCTCATCTTGAACAAAATGTAAAGAAAGAAAATACGATACTTGTTAGAGTGTGGTGTCTTTCACCCTTGTGAAATTTTTTTGTGTCGTGAAATACGAATGGCGGAAAAAAAAAATAGAAGTTTGGAATACCGTTGTTTGGATAGACAGACTCGATCTGTAGTTCACTATGTCTACATCCGTTCGATTTTTTATGTCCCGCAATAACGTTCCTGAAGATTCTTGCAGAAGTATTTTCGCACCCTCTCATACTGTGACAGTTGTGTGGTCGCAAAATTTATGAGCATCCGTCGAGACGAGGTTTTGGCGCGTGTGCCGGCGTTGGAAGTTGGCGTTAACTTGCATTTTTAAACTTTTCACATGCTCTGTGGTACAATGTCACACCATGTCATGCTCTGTGGTACAAAGTGTGGTGAATTTTTGTCGTTATTTTCATATCATTGGAATCCATTACAGGAATTGAAATTCACGGTTTTTCTTCATAGTGAAAGTAAACGTCTTCATTTGTATACTTCGATGTATGCAAATTTTATAAACATATATTTCAAGTATACCAAAACCTGTCTCTTGATATTTGATGAAGCGAACAACCTTGAAACGTCACGAAGCCACACCTCATCTTCTTCCACTGTTGCTTTCGAACAGTCATCCTGTTCTACATTAATTGACAGCGAAGGAAGTTATTAACAATGATTTATCTTCATTAACGACATATGCAGTTATATAGAATTCAGTTTTGGAAAACTTTTTAGTATATGAATACTATGAAATGCTAACAATGTTTTATCAACTCAACTATTCTTGTAACTTTGCAAGACATGATACATCACACGTTCAAGTTTTGCATATTTTTTAACATTACGCCCATAAATTGTCGCTTATTTTTATTTTTTACAAACGTTATCCATCCAAATATACACGCTGACACTTTGAAATCTCATGTAGATTATATTCGTTTTACGATTCCTTCGTAATAGCTATGCACGTAAGTCATTAAACAGCACAGGGCAAATATATCAACGCCTACGAGTATAAAATGGAGAAGGATATTCTTGCATGCAAAACATAAATACTAACCATGTCATATACTGTATTTAACTTCCAAATAAGTATTCATACGTACATGATATAATCACTGCTAAAAGTATATTTCATTTCTCCATTACATATTAACAGCAACATACAACTACCTAAATATATTCGAGGTGTTCCAAAAGTTATTTGAAACTGTGCAAGTACCACGGAATAAATATTGCAAAGTGAGAAAGAAGGTGAAAATAATTTCCGATTTAATTTATCATTTTTTTCATAATTTCCTTACATATGCTGCTACTTTTTTTCAAGCTGCTGCATTCAATCCCACGAATAAACAAATATTTAGGGGTCCTTTCCTTCACATTTAACTGAATTTCTGTCACCTTCCTCATGACATGCATATGTCGATGGAATGCACACTGTATTCATACTGTTCGGTGGATACTCAAATCCAGGTTTACATGTGTAAACTGCATTGTGATCCACCACTTCGCATATCTGGTTTGTCCACTCAATCGTCCGGCATGGATTATCACAATTTTTATTGATGCATGCCAATTCAGATAAACAATGTTCATTGACATAGCAAAGATCTTTGGTAGGATTGGCCTGTGTTTGAAGAAGAAATGAAAAACATGATGTAAACAGACACTGAGGGATAATGTAGTGGTGATTATTAATTAGTCTGTTTCTTACCTCAGTTATTATTGCAAATGATAATAAAATAACAGAAATTGTAATAGATATAATTATTTGGATCTTCATCGTAGGTTTTTTTCAGGCACTGAACAAACTGACAACAACAGTTCACTAGATGGGAACGTAATTGAAACTGAAATAATAATTCCTACTTCATGATAAGAAATCATTTATATAAAATTAATTGCCCCCCGTTCGATGTCCCAACAAAAATTTCATGACGCATCGACGAGTTATTTCCTTTCTTGATTGAAATCGTTAAATTATGTGTGGGGATCACGTGATGCATTTTTTAGATATACTCGTCAAGATGAAATATTTCTTTGTACTGTAAAAAATTTTATATTTACTGCCTTGGGAAGTCAAGTGTTTTATACATTTTCATGAGTTCTATATGATCGGAGTCATTATCAGAAATAGCATATTGATTACAAATACCGATGGTTTCGTGTTGTTTTCTGAAATCAACACTGATATCGTTTTATATTGTTTGTACTTATGTATAAATTATTGTTTATCATCAAACTATATTTATCACAAGTCGGAATAAAATACACTTCGATTATTTCCTTATATACAACGAGAGCAATGACAATAAAATGCAATTAATTCTGAGTAGTAATAAAATCCAACAATTTGTAATTTGATGAAATTCCATTCTGATGTTATCCAGCAATGCAATAGATATGAATAGAAGAGCTGGTAATTTATCCAGTGCATACAATGGAAGCTGAAAATTAAACAGATATGAACCTGCATATTCACACTCCAAATCAAGAAGAAGAAAAAAAAGAGAAAAATGGTATCGTTGAATTTGAAATGAGGTTAAGAGCTACATTAAATTCCCCATGTTATAACATCATCACTCGGCCCTTTACACAAATGCAGAACATTTATTTCATTTCAGTTTTAACACAGTAAACTCTAACGTGGCAATTCTTCCTGTTTATCATGATAGCAGTCATAAATTCTCTCTTAGGTACATGAAAACCTCTACATTTTTGCGCTCATTTTCATATTTAATAATAATTCTTGATTAGCTTATCACACACACACTGAACACAGGAAGTTTACAACATGAATTTATGCATATAAATACTGTGAATAAATTCAAGAAAATTTATTCCTAATTTGATGATGGGTCAGTGTTAAATTAATGATTTTCTTCGTGAATATGCATCGACGTTTTTATATACATTCAAGGAAATACTTTTTTTCTAAAATGATACGATAAAATATTAAATTATATTTATTCTTATGAAATACTTTATATAATACGAACAATGTCAAGCGTCGTATGGCTCCATTACCATATAAAACTACTTTACTTGACGAGTGCAGTCAATATCTTATGCGGTTCGTTATCGCTAATAGAATGTTGACGTTATATACTCGCCGTTATATTCCCTTCGTTTACAGATTTAATATAGATCGTGAGGTTGCTACGGTTCGTCTATAAAAAAAAACACTAGAGCCGTTGTGTCGTACCTTATAAGCCATTATTATCGTGCCGACAGAGCTCTATTGTCGTTCAATATTGCGTTGAAAGAGTTACATTGTATCTGAACCGAACTGTACACCTCATTGTAAACTCATTGTATAAACCCATACATTCAAAATCGCTCCTCAGGCATGAATAAAGACGTATATAACACATGAGGAATAAATATGAGTGAATTACATCATTAATGTTGAATCCCGCAGTGATTATATTTTGTTATCTGAGGTGTAGAATAATCGGAGCGTGTTCTTTTATAGTCGAACAGTATCGATAATGAATTGAGGACATTGTATGGGTTCACCGCAGAGCCATTGTAATTTTGTCTTAATTTAGAAGCCGCACCAAGAATAGGTGGTCATGACCCCAGGGTATCATTAGCAAATCTGGGTATAGTGTGATGGTTTCATCGATATGAACATTATTAAATATTGACAATTTAACAACGATGTCCTTTTTTTGTCTAGTTTCACTTTGGTGTTATCATTTGATTTAATGTATATATAGATATCTCTCTCTTCTATTCCTGGATGAATTTCTGAATGACAATTGTCATTGTTGTTCAAAATATTTTCTGATTTATTTATGATGAGAGTGAAAATTTGAAGAAATATATAGACATTGATTTGCATATGTACGATTATATTTATATGCATCAGTAAATTCCTGAAGATTGGACGTTGATAATTTGCGTTGATGCAATCTGGAAGTTATTGAAACGACGCCACTCAACAATTAATCAATTTTCACACTGTTGAACTCAGGGTGTGAGTTTTCTCTTTCTCTTTCCTATTTTTAACTCCATATTTTCACTCTCGCTTTCTTTATTCATCGTTTTATTTGCATGAAATAATTACATACCAATAAATATCACAGTTTTATAAACCTTAAAATTTTATTATTCAGCATTTACTTGATCACCATGAGAAAGAGTCATCACACGTTTATATTATACATTCGCGATTGTATTTTTCACCCGATAACAAAAGAATTTTTTATCAAAAGATCCATTTTCACACTTGAAACTGGAATAATAAATATTTTCAATTAACTCCTGACATGAAATCGTTTATCCTTTGAAGATTGAAAGAGTTTCAGTCCAAGTCTGTTTTCTAAATAATTGTGGGGTTTGATATGCTTCATCAAATTATTCCTAACACAGAACAAAACGTTGTCAAAAAAAAACCACAAAGGAAAATTATTAAAAAATAGAAATTATATCTAATGAAAATACTCTCCCATAAATCTCTCATGAATATAAAAACTATCATTTCAATGATCTCCAATAAACAAATAATAAATAATTACAATTCTCATGAGAAATTCGACTTATATCAATATTCCCACCAGAATTACTAAAATTCAATCAACCTGATAACAATCAAACATTCAGTCCCCACATTAACCAATACGTCTAATTCATAGCCCATTATCTAATAGCCCCATTACCTCTAGAGCGAAATAAATTTTCATTGAATGTAAGAAATAAATTCCAAAGGTTTACATCATCACAACCGCCATTCTCCTCTATATTTATGGTCGATATGATAAAAATAATAGCAACAGAGGCACTTCTACTAATGAAGAAGTGAAGAAGTGCACGAAAGTACTGTAACACGCCAAACTATACACACCATAATAAGTATGTCCATTCTTATATATCTGTATATATTTATTGTGCAGTCTGTCGACGCTCAGAGTATTGTCGAGGGTATACTGTATAGTATGTACATTCTAAACTGCGCCACCAACAACCTCTTTATTCCTATATGTGTATTCACTTGTATACATATATAACATTACATTGAATGTATACATAAGCTAGCGCGCCATTGCACAAATTTAATCGCATACGCAATAACTCCCACCTGCAGCAAACTCATTTACACGTAGCGTAATTACATTTTGATATCGTTGGAAATTACCGTGGCGCTATATACTCAAGAGAGGTGGTAACGGCTCGATGCTGGCGCAGACCAAGGGTAACGCGTTGAGGGTTTGCAGAAGCGAAATATAAAGAGGTTTACTTGATATACGTACAGAGATTTTTTTTTAATTGTGTTTGTATATAGATTTATAATACGAAAATAACATGACGCCAAAATAAACACTGAATTGAATTGATAGTTCCCTTCGTGCTAAGGGTGTGCGAAGGATTCGTACGAGCGAATAATTTCATGCAAATCGAATGTTATAATTTGCTTCGGGTACTCCAGTTGGATTATTTGATTATCCAAATTCAGATTCTTGTTATCGATGTACGTTTTCGCATTTAATTTAATTATTTACAAATATCTGATAAATAAATACTTTTATTTATATCAGAGTTGAAGGATTTATTCATGTTAATATAACAAGTTCTTTACTAGAATTAATTGGAACAAATCAAGTGGATCAGGATCCAATTTGAAAGTATTGAAAATTCTGAATATTGGATATTAATTAATACTGAATTCCGATCGAACTGCATCACTTCAGAATCAATAAAATTAATTACAGTCGTATTTTCTAAAAATAATACAGTTCATCCCCTTCCATTTCCCACTAAAAAAAAAATAATTACATAAACACAAAATGATTTCGAATTGATACAGTAGCGTCCCCTTAAATCAAACACAGATACCCTTCAAAATATTGGTTTAATCGATTTATTTTCCACCAGGCGCCATAATTGTTTCAATTATTTTCACGGCTGTGTTTAAGTGAGCGGCGAAATCCCTGGCTTTGCGGATATAACTATATGCATATATGTCTACAGTCATGTCTGATGCAGACAAACATTATATATGTATGAAGGGAACATCACTCCCCTCTTTAATAAGTAAATTTGCATAACTGTCGAAGGTATAGACATATTATTGTTATTATATTGCCGGCGTAACCCTTTTTGGTTTGGTGTATATACATCAGTGCGGTTGTGTGTTTCTCTACCTCTCCCACCCTGGATTTCAAATCCGGGATTACAATTTCCTGCATCGAGGGACCCAGGGTGCCCATACATAATGCCTATACACTTTCCTCTTCTACTGGCTCTCTCATTTTCTCCGTCTCTCCTGCAATATCCCTTCCTGTCTCTGGCATTATTCTCTCGTCCCCTCTCTCTTTCTACGTCCTTTAATCCTGTCTAATCGTCAGACGCTTATAATATAACAAATACTCGAGTAAACTTTGTGGTTGGCGGAAGTGATAAATATTCGAGTATTGTTATGTTGCTTTGGGAAATGTAAACCACGGGCGATGGTGGCGTTATCCGCCCATTCAAACTTGCCAATTTAGTTGAATAATTGCACAAAGACACACGATAGAAATATATTTATATATGTGTATCGTATAAATTGGATATATGTGTGAAGACTCGTGGGTTGCTGATAATGAAAGTGCTTCTCTCAATACAAAATAAATGTTTATGCATATTTACATATACATTGGCTTTTATTGAGTTGGAAATTGTAAAGCGAAACCGAAATGGATTTACGTTTGTTTCCACACATTTTGTTATGGGCAATGATAAATATATAATTTCAATTTTAAATTATTGTGATATTGTTTTTTCTCATTGGGTTTTCATGGGATTTATTGCTTTGAGGTCTGTAAATTGCAGAAAGTGTACTGAGACAATTGGTTGGATGATATTTGTATTTTACGAGCGGGGTGAAGACGGAATTTATTGCGAATCTAAAGTTGAGCGTTGAAATTTTCCAATGTTATTAAATCATCTTGATAAGAGCGATTGCATTCACGTTGCTGCTGTTGATATTATATGAGGAGACTTCTAAATTCTAAAATTTCACAAGGTTCATCTAATTTAAGCTCCTCCACATATGTGAACGCCTATCGAACAATATTATTACGAATCAGCCATAGCGACTGAAATATGTCATCAAGATTTATCCACACTGAAGGAAACTCGCATGGGTATTTCCAAGGTAGCAAAGATTTTTTTATGTCCTCCCACAATTCAATAACTCCAAAGAACTTCCATTCACAGAAATTTTTTTACTATTCAACTGATTGGTATATTAAATATTCCATCGTGAAATTCAATATGAAAACTTGATGCTCATCGTGTTCGCGAACTTGCTCAAGGCGATCTCATAAATTTATGTCGAAAGTACGATGAAGAAAGGGTTGGATATACATTGAAGAGAATATATATATAGAAGGGGAACTATAACTTCAAGTACTTATCTTCTGGCGGGTGATGGAGAAAGAGAAACAAAGAAGTGTAGTGGAATAGAACGTGTGGAAGAGAAGGAAAGTACAGAAAATATGAAGAGAGACTGAGGAAGTGGAAGAGCGAAAGGGATAATTACTTTCTATGAGACCAATCGTGAAGCTGTCTATTAAACTATACTGATAAAGAGTTTCAACGTTGTACAATTAAGTATCAATATAAAAATTCATCATTAAAGCGATTTATTCAGTATCAAAAATGAAGCCATAAAATTTCAACCAGAGAGAAATGATACAATATAAAAAAGTAATTTGTAAAACAGTAAAATATCTTCACAACAAAAATCTCCCACATAAATATTAACAGAAAACTTTCTGCCATGAATAAATATTCTTTTTTTTTTCATTCATCATTTCAACCGTTTCTCCAAGACTAACTTCCGCCATTCCGCTTGCTATTCCCCTGATGCAGTCACAAAGATGAGGAAGCGCTAGGCGGATAGTCAAGAAAAAATAATAATAAATAATGAAGGTAGAAAAATAGAACAGAAAAATAGTAGAATGCTCGGGATCGCTATATAAAAGAGAATCACCGGTTTGTACAGGGGGTAAAAGCGAATGTACATTATATACTTATATCTTTTTGGTGTAGGGTAGAGAACCAGGAATACGCCACAGAACATGGTTAGTTGAGGTACAGTCCGCGAAGAGTCTTAAATTTAGTGAGTATGAATATTTAATTTCGTCCGTATTTTACAGTCAGCCATTAAAATACGCGAAAGAGAGCACCATCTCTTTTTCCTATACTTTTCTACCGTCTCACAACGTTTCCTCATGCAACTATGTACTACAGGTTGGTATGCTCTTCTACTAGAGACGCGCAACCGGCGTGGAAGAAAGCGAAGGATGTGATCCCAAAGGAGTTATATTTCCGTAAAAGCGCTCCCGGCTCCATCGTCCAGGATTGCTATGAAATATGCGATCGTGTGAATTTATAGTTGCACCGTGTCCATTCGCTGCATCCACCTGGAGAATCTAAGAGTTTTCCGACCTTGCATTTGTGTGTAATGCATACATGCTTATAAGAAAGTTTTTATGAAATGAAACGAGTGGAGATATGATAAGACTTTGCTAGACTCCTTTTATATATTCATTAATCTTTCAGCATATCAAGAAATAATCAATTATCATGTTTGATCATTTGAGCCAATTTACTGCAATTAATTACGAGTTTAGAATTGAAACGAGTTTCTATCTTCATTGTAATTCTGAATGAGTGTAGGTGAGATCGGGCAAGAGTAATAGGCGATTTAATTGGAAATTACTTTGATGGGATGAAAATAAACGGATTACACTAAAATTCGATGTTAATATTGAAGAAGAAATAAATTGTCGCATTCACTTTAGGATCTTTTATTTCATTGGTGCACTGAACAACAATTCGAGATAAAAACTGTTTTAATATTTGTATATTTATAGAAGTTCTCTTTCTTCAGCCCCCACAAAAATTCAATTCCACAGCAATAAAATAAATGAGATTAACCAAATCAAAAACATTTCTTTACAGTTCATCATCAATCTCCAAAATTTTCCTACTCTTCTTTTATTTTATTTCCAAACCATTTGGAGATGTAGGTTAATGCGAATTTTTTTTCCACACCACTAAAAATCCACTTGCGTTACAAACATTCAACAGAATGGACAGCATACTGAAAAATGAAAATGAAAAAGACAAAGGAAAGTACTTTAAAATGGAAAACCACAAAGTCAAACCATAAATATATGTGAAACGAAAATGGTTATACAATGACCTGGTCACTAGCTCACATACAGAAGAAGAGATTTCGGTACTGAGTTACGAGAGATCATAAATTCTGAATATTGGACTTCTATACATACATATATGTACATATACATAGATAAATACCTGTTCTTCAGTGTGCGTTTCTTACCGGTGAACTCTTTTTAAATCCTACTGTACCACATTGGCCATATCGTTTCCATTGGGTCCGATAGCAGAAAGCTCCTCTTTATCCACTTGGCTTTTACTATCTCTATATATCTACTAGCGGAAATACCTACTTAAATCCTCGCGTGCGCGTATCCATCTCACCATACTGCTATCAACGTTCTATTTTACGCGACTTTAATATCAACATCGCATCTGGTAAAAGCCAACCGGAATAAGTCAATACGGAAATTACAGATTAACTGAGTTCTGTTATTTATTCATAATGACGACGACTAGTTTGAATTTGAATATTTTTCAACTGAGAATGATCCAGTGATTTTTATTTTAAATAAATATTTGATCATGGACTAATTTTTTTTCACATACCTTTTAATGAAACTGAATTAAACTTTGTGATCTTAACTCATAATACAATTTGTAATCACAATTTGACTGAGTTTTCTTTTCAAATCGAATAGGAACTATCATCTCTTGTTACATTTTAAAAAGGAACAAAGAAAAACAAATATTATCGAGTATCGAAGGGATAGATATTTTATAAATCCTGTTGGTGGATTATAAACGTTCAAATGTTCACTGCAATATTCAGTGTTGTACAGAGAATATACGCATGTGGTTGGTGCATTTACGAGAATGAGATATTAAATTTATAACGTCATTCTGTGATAATAATATTCACATATATATGTGTGTAACGTGGAGTATGTGCCAACAATGCGATGCCATTTTCTTTACGATAGTCATTCCACAATATTACGCTGAAGATTATATTGAGTTTTTGCGTATATATAATAGTGGTGTGGACAGGATCCAAGAGTTATTTCCCCTTGGGTTCACACGGAATTTAACAAAGCTAAATCTTAGGTCATAGATGGAAGAAAATAAATGGAGTAGGGATTAATAGACGCTAAAAAGGGAAAAGAAAATACTGAGGTATGTATATCAGAATTTTTTTTTCTATATTCACTTTGTAACTAATTAACTAATCGCATCCATGAGTCGACGGCACTCAATGAAAAAAATACTAACTGATCGCAGAGCGATGGAGAAAATTATGAGTTCTGATAAAGAAACATGGGAAGGATCAACCGGTCAACATCATGACAAACTCAATTTTATTATTTTCAAATTCATCAAAGGATATATAATGTGATCAAAATTTTGAGTGGAGATTAAAAATTGATAAAATGATAAAATATAAATATCTGAGCATTTTTTGGTCCTTCACACATAGTTGTGACATATACTTCAAAGAAGGGATCCACTTACCAATGGCATAGCACGAATTTTACAGTGGCGCGCGCGCGATAGATAAGACGTGGTTCTATGAATTTACATGGTCGTGCATGCAGAAGGATCGTAAAGGTATACAGAGTGTATAGTATAGAATACGCGCGAGTCGGCACGCAAGGCACTCAGCTGTCTGACATTCTCGAAAAGTAAGGTACATAGCGATTCAGAGAACGCGTGAGTTGACGACAAAATGCACAAAAATATATGCACACGAAGGAAAGAAAGAAAACGAATAGAAAAAAAAAAAATCATCACAATTTCTGACAGTTGTTGGAGTGCCAATAAAATTAATCGAATAAAAATAGAAATAAAAATCGTCTCTAAATAACTTTCATACAACGAAAGAAAATTCCTACCCCCAAAACAATTTCCTTGATATTTCTCTATCAAATACTCTGGCAATACAAAATGAAATAATATCACAGTATTGATTTCCACGAAATTTTCTCAAGTCATTTGAATTCATCCTTGAAAAATCAACTGAAAATTTCGTGACCATACAAATTTTCATAAGATCGATAGCTATCAGTCTTTTTCCCTATATAATAGCGCAACCCATAACAATTCTCTTTATTACATACAAATTACCACATTGAACACGATATATATGCCAGAAAAAAAATGCCCACCCAAATTACCTCCACAAACCACTCCTATTCAATTTCCTCCATGATATTCAAATACATTGATGTTGTTAAAGGTAAATTGCTCGTCAGCGGAAACACAAATTTCAAATTACACAACACATAGCATTTAAATTAATTAATTTCTCTTAATGCATGTATATACAAAGAGAAATAAACAAAACCGCAGAGATATACACTAATAATAAACATATATAATGAACATATATAACTAGTACAATCCCAATGATTAGAGTGGTCTCGCCAAGTGGAGTATCAAATTTGAACTGCTATATATTACTAAAATTTTCTCATTAATCCCCACATCACTTTCAATTAACTGAACATGCTACTGTAACATATACATAATTTTGTACATATCCAATACGCAGTAGCCATCCAATAAGCGAGAAGGGAATGACAGGAGCGCAAAAATAAATAAATGAATAAATAAAAAAACATCAACGGCAGGGCAAATGAAAAGTATTATTATCGTCGCGAGTTGCCTGTTAATTTCTACCTGTACCACTAGATAAAACTACATACATATATAGAAGTGAATAAATATAAAGTATATATATATATATGTATACACATTTTTAGTACATAAACCTACCCAGCGTCCCACTGGATTACAACGGGCGCGTACGTCCATTTCATTTCGGTTGATATACGAGTTTTAGAACAATTTTCCACCACAATTCCGTAGGCGCAAAATATAAATTAGTTGTTGCTGCGCAGTTGTCGGTGGCAATTTATCATAATTTCCGCAATACACGTGGAATACGCAAGGGTAATAAAGAATCAAACGTGTGGGTGGACATATAGAATTGCGTGCGCGCGTTGAATGTCGTCTCATATATTATCTTCATTGTTTCTTGTTAGTGGTATTGCCACTTCTTCTGCCTCACTTTTGCAGTTGCGTTTTATTTTTTTTTTCTATCTGTGTTACATAGTATTTCGCTTGCGTCTCATCGACCGGAAAGCGTAGACGATCTCACTGGTGCGTGTGTATATATATGTGTGGCATTGACTTCATGTTGCCATTGACAAAGCTCTTCCGTCAGGCGATAGATCTTTTCTTCGGGATTTTCAACACATAAAGGAAGTGCGCTTGAGGAATTCGACTTGTCGATTTTACACTGTGCACCAATCGTTATACACTTTACCATGTTTTGAAGAATATGTATAGAACTTTAGCTGCCAACTTTGAGAAATGAGGTTTTTTTATTAAAAAAGAATTGAACGGATTTTATTTACTGGAGTATTTGGGACAGTTTTTATTGATTTGGTTGTCATTTTCAAAATTATTTCATCAATAATTGGTACAAACGCATTAAAAACAAAATCTATGTCACATTTTTTTTCTTTCAGTCTAATTGACGAATTTATGAAAAAATAATTCCCTATCGACAATATCATCAACATTATTGTGCAAGTGCTCAATATTGAAAACATTATCTCCTTCTGCGAGAATAGTATTCAATTACTAGACTGCGTAATGAACATGGCAAGGAGTTTAGAAAAAATCGAGTATATTCGTATATTGTGCTCTGTAACCTAGTTCTCTTCCTTTGATATATCTACAAAGAGGAAGTGAACATGGATCTCTCGACTATACCCTTTGGTATAAAGGTGAAGTGGCCAAACGGGAGCGCAAAAAAATGACTCGCAAATGAGTAGAGATATGCAGAAGCCTTTGGCAGGAGGGCGAGCCATATTAAAACTGTGAATACTTCAATTCAGCTTCAATATTAAATCTGTTTAATATGAAAGAGAGCTCGTGGGCTTTGTTGCTTCCCCATAAGTACCCAGCTAATGTGTAACAAGAGGAGATGGCGTGAAAACGCTTTATGAAGTAGATTATAATGCTCGTGCTTTGCTCGCTTGAAATACGTGATATAAGCCAAGTCCTTAGAATTTAATTAGACTCATCTGTGATAAACCAATTACCAGCCACACATCCCAATTGACCGAATCCATCGATTGGCTTAGTACGGATATTTGTGTATACGTTGATGGCATACATGAGGCGAAGGAAGCAGTATAAATGGTGAGGGTGAGTAATAGCGGCACAGAGAAAGTGATAAGGGGCGAAGACAGACAGACACACGAAGAGGAGATCAAGAGAACATAATAAATAGATTAAAGCTTGGCATCACTGATCTCTATTGTTAAAATTGAATGATATAACGAATTCATTATTGATACAATGATGTTAAATAGTATTTGAAGAAAAATAATTGTCTGAAATCTATTGTAAACTATTCATCATTTCTAATCAGACAGGATGTATTTTTATCTGGACTGGACAGTTGTAAAAAAAAAAGACTTTGCCTTTCCAATATGTGGCAATGACTGTCGAAAATTATCGTGTTACCTTGTCCTGCATTCTTTTGGTGTGTATGGCGTGAACTTGCATCTCATCATGTTTACCACTCACAATTCATTTCTGTATTTCGTTTGTCCTCTTCCATTTCTGCCTTGTTATTTACTATCATGTGTCTTCCCTGAGAAAAGCTTTTGACGCCACTGCGAATGGAAGTCAGACTCGTGAACTTATTCGCCTCATTCACAACAGCTTTGTCTTTTGTACGGGTTATGAACGTACACACAAATGGAATGAGAAAGAGTATTACGTGCACATTTGTTGAGTGGTTACACCTCAGACTTGTGGAAATGAAAATCATAGTTGAACATCCTTTCATTCTTAGAAAATTCTACCATATTTATCAACTCTAATAGGTATTTGATATTAAAATGTTTAAAATATAATTTGTCTGGGTCAAGTAATTTGAAAAGTTGAATTTTCTGAGCACCTCATCAATGCCATTCATTCTACAATTTATTGTATTTTTTTTCCTTCCATTCAATATCGATACAACAAAAAAATCAGTGAAATATTAAATAATTATGAATTGATATTTCGTTTCAAATTCCACATGATACGTTCAGACGTTACTATATAAATAACATTGAATGAAATTATTTTGTTGTATTGCAAGCACTCGAATATATACGAATAATGCCACATTGAATTGGTAAAAGCCTTATCGAGTGAACGACACATACCAATAGTAATACTTTCTATTGGGTTATATCGGAACTCCTGAATAGAATTCGATGCAACTGGAATACCTGCTGGGAAATGAACAACGTTTGGCTATTGGGACTGTAGGGTAACTGTATAGAATGAGAGGGGAAGTAACTGGTACACATGGACGCGGCCGAATTCTAACGTATCAATTCAACTCGTCTCTCAGGCCAGTTCCAAGAGAGTTGTATCGGATTATTTGTGGAAGCGGCCCACTCACGGATTTCCAACCATCTACCTACCCACTATACTCCCCCCTTTGTCCAGTCAGAGCTTGTATTTCCTCTATCGCCGAACCGTCTAGCTTTCATGAAACTAACTTTGCAGTCTATCCCTGCTCGACT
The DNA here is from genome assembly GCA_030523045.1 of Meteorus cinctellus. NCBI lineage: Eukaryota > Metazoa > Arthropoda > Insecta > Hymenoptera > Braconidae > Meteorus > Meteorus cinctellus. The sequence goes on from JAPYZF010000326.1 coordinate 21,761, forward strand.
CTGGAGTTTCAAACATACATAGTCAGCCGAAATTGCCACTGTTAGATAGTCATTTTCCAAAGTATCGTAAACTAACTCGTGATTATCACCAATTATCTATTCATTGTATCATTGGGATACAATTGGCACCAGATTGTACGTGAAGGAATTCTTCTCGACACTCATTTTATGCACTTGCGAATAATTTTCATAGAACTTCATTCTACTAATTGTACGCGATGAATTAAAAAATTGATATGAGAAGAAATAAAAATGAATTGTTGTAACAATGAGTTGAGTTTTGTTCAATATTAATTCACATAAATTCTCACAATTTTTATTCATCTAAATTTTTACTTTGTGTATCTCATCAGTCACAACGAGAACGTAATGTTTCAATTCATCTATAAATATTCGAAGAATGCATGTGAAGAGATGAATAAATTTCGAAAACAAAATAAAAGATATTTGGAATTCACAGCAATACATAATCATCAACCCCTTTATATCGTAAATGTTATTGGCAACATTATATTACCATACCAAATTCTGATTATCCCAATATCAATGTATAAAATATTCATGAGAATTGAAACTTGAACGCGCCACGGAATTCTATTGGCATATATATAAAGCAATGGAATATGCATGTTCAGAGTGCGAGTTACATATACGTGGTCAAGAAATAGCGCGCGAGCTATTTCATGACGTGGAATTGCTTTTCGTTGAATATCCCATGGGAGGAAGTTCAAGATCAAGACGCACCAGAGTGAAGAGCTGACCTCTCTCATCTGTTCTGACTGAATATATTTATATTCACATCTACCAATACAGATATTTAAATATAACTTGGTGAATATCGCGCACCATCGTCTCGCACGTCGAGTATGCTAATATCAATCGGAATAGACTACACATTCCCCCTTCATTTCGGTCACAAGAATCGCCAGAATGAACGAGCGGTGAATGGTCGTTTCTTAAGATTGTAATGTGGTACCATGCCAGGCACGCGATCGCCACCATGTCGTCTTAATTGGTGCGTTCTACTGATATCGGGTGGCCCAGACGGCGCGACTCATTCTCTACCTCTTTCTTACGGTGGATTACCCACAGCAGATATCTCACATGAAGTCGCGCAGACACACAAGCTTCGACTTGGTGTGTATTCATGCCACGTTGGTCACCCGCCGATATCCTAATGAAGCAAATTTGCATCCATACGCGATGTGAGTGAGCAAAAAGCCAGAGAGCAGACACGCGAGACTAAATAAATCTGATTTGACTTAAACGAATTCACCATGAGAACAGCACAAATAATTATCTGTTTATTTCGACTGTTTTGTTCATTTATTCTGCAACACGTTTGAGATGAAGTGTTTAGATTTTTTTATTGTCAAAGAAATGGTTCGCATTGGATTTGTTTGAAACATTTTAAAGGATTCGTTTTACATGGTAAGAGATAATATCTTAATGGTGATATACGACATTATAATGAGACTTACACCAAAAGTTCAATCTAGATATACTTTTTGTTATGTATAAAATGATGTTCAGAGTGATCAGAACTCTTTAATTATGAGATCGACAGAACTACATGAACTCTTTTACTAAAAAAGTTTCACTGGTACTTCAAAAGGTAAATAAATTATGCTGGAAGTTGGCAAAGTAGCCACTGACCCACTTCATTAAAATTAATGAACAACGATAACTCTTTATATTATCAATTGACATCAGACAAACCCTCAATCAGTTGGCACGATTCTAAAATACAGGGCTCTAGCTATATTGTCGATGTGAACGCCTCGCCAAGAACAGCGCCCACCAAGATGGATGTGTCTGCACCAAGTCAGGAGATTACCAAGTATATATACCGAATTGCATGATAATTATTCAGTCACAGCTCCCGACATTGTGCGAAGGACACATTTGCCACGCCTTATGCGTGCATCACTACAGAAATTGGCGGATACAATATGCACGAAGCAACAGCAGTAACAGTAGTAACAGTAGTTAGAGCTACAGAGTAGTAGCAGCAGTTGTGGACTCGCTGAGAATCCATAATTCAAGCTTTCAGTCGAATTGTGGATTATTGGCCACAGCTGTCGTTTGTTGAAGCAGTCCAACTCGTTGGGGAAAAGTGATCGATCTTTTGTTGGCTTCTATTTCTCGATATATCCTCGTTCACTGCCACTTCTTCCTTTGTCGTTTTGAAACGCCTCAAGAATATTATCCGGAGAGGTGTACAATAACACAATATTTATTTCGAATTGTATTTTGGACAGAAAGAAGAGAACGTTAGAAATTTACTGCAAATTATACATACTATGTGTTATCTATCGTTGATTTTATCCCTTCAGAAGAGACGTAGAATAATGTCAGCGAATATATTGACGAGATCATTTTCGTAACGTCAATCTCGATAATAGTTTACGTGTCTGTACTTTTTATTCCAGTCGAATTACATTCAATGAATATTCACTTGTAGTCGTATCACAAGTTGAACACCTTCAATTTTCAAACAAAAGTACTCTTGACATGTGAGGATGTTCTGACGTCGTGGAAACTCCAGTTCACTTATCCACTCGAGGACACAGAGGATGGTCAACGATGGTGACGTCAACGACGACATCAAGCTCTTTGAAAAGCCTGAACAAAACAGATTGATGATGGAGAGGATATGTGGATGTAGAACAAGAGAGGAACTGCGGGCAGTAGATAGACAAGGTTTGCATGGGGACGAATCATGTCTAGAGGACACTGCTCTCTGCCGGGTGCAAGATGAATGTCGATATACGTGTGGATCTTGCTATATGTATATATGGCTGTGTGCTGAAGCTTCTGGAATGAATGGCAAAGAGAGTGGATGACAGAGATTGACGGAAGAGGGTACCAAGTTAATTCAGCAAAAACCATCAACGCATGTAAATGAAGATTACATATTCGTGACATTGCCACGGTATTGTTTACATACACTACGAATGAAATTCATTGTCAGTATGAATTCGCATCACCAATACGTTGAAATGATTTATCTAAATTATGTTTTATTCATTTGAAATGAGTGGATCAATAATAAAGTCAACTAAATTTGCGTTACTAATTAGATATCGTGGTATTTTTCATCATAATTCTTTTGACACAATCATATATTGGAAAAATAAAATCTTCAAGAGTAATTCACTAGACATAATCCTCGATTGTATTAATCTAAAGGTGGTTTGCTAGTCTCAAATGCAATCATCAGATTCCACAGTCTATCCAATGTCTCCAACGTTTCTTTACAACTGATTCTCTGTATAAATGTAAAGTCATAGCAGATAAGCATTCAATAAGATCTTGGATGGCATTCAAAGCAGAGCAACTTCAAGTAAGATTTATAGGTTGATAAGTGAACTACTTAGCATCGGACTGCCTTTCATTTATTTTCCCATTTATATGAGACATGAAGTTGTACAATAGATGAATTGTGGCATTAGTTCTCCAATCCAAATGACGTTGTACATCTACACCATCTAAAAATCAATACATTCAATAACAAAATAAAGTTGGGAATATTATTTGGTGATTAAGATGGATGTTGGTATTGAGGTGACAGAACACGGTTTCACCGTTCTATCGATCTTTCTGTAAAATTTGGAATTGGGTGCGGTAAGAAAAAAATAAATAGACAAGACTATGCATTCATATTTATTTATATTCATACAATTTTATTTATATGCAGGTATAGTTAGAAGATGAAAGCATTCACCCAAGCTCCTGGCAGAATTCTTCCTCCATCTTCAATTGAACTCAAATAATTTGTGGCGTTTCGCCAGTACACCAACGTTCCCCTGAGTATACGAGTCGAACATTTGTATCGGTGTGGAAGTGGTGGGGAAAAATTCCAATCGTATATTGTGTACATATAAGAAAAGGAAGGGAAAAAAACTAGGCACATGATGAGAGGGAAAACTCGAATGCTTTGGATGTAAACATGTATGACAAATATAATATTCAGGAAATATACAGTTGAGAAGTTTGATTCGGTGGGATTGCAATGAAGTACATATTTGTATATTATATTTAATACTCTATACGCATGCACAATTCTACCTATACAATTGTATATTGACAATATTATATTTTTTTGCTTCAACGTATGGCATACGACATGTATCAAATATTTCATATATATTTATTTCACTTTTTTCTATTAGTACATAACCCTGCGTATTATTTTTATCATTTTATGTTTCCATTTGTTCTTTATATTCGCTGGTGTATTTTGTTTTTATTCTTTTCATTTTCCTTCCATATTCAATGGCGATGACGGTATATCGAGCCCACACACGTTGAACACTGTGACAACCAGCATAGATTTAATTTGACAGGAACAGAAAAAAAGTGGAGAGGCGAATACAAAAATATCGACGAAACTTCAACTGTCAAGTGTATATGTTATTTTGTCAATCTTCGTGTTACTGCATGGGTAAACGTGCGACAAATTACAGAAATAAATAGTTTCATTTTTAATTTATTCAGAAGATTTTTTGGTATATATTCAAAAATCTCCATGTAACTTATTTATTATATTTACATGAGTTCAAACGAAAGAATGGCAATGATGAATTTCCAACTTGTGGTGTGTTCTTACTATTGGACAGAGTGGAATAACGTTCATAATACATTTTGCAATTTTGTTTGTTATGCTATTTGATGAGTATTATTATGTGACCTTGCCATGATGCCGACATCTGATTTATATTAGTATTTTTCCCTCGGATATCCAGGAGTCATTTACTATACTTCCAGTTCTTTCCATGCATGTGTATTCATGTTGCGAAACGAGGGTCTTCCTCACTTCGGCACGCACTTTACGAAGATTCTACACTTACATACATATACATACAAACACAGACCAATAGAGTAAGGACTCGACTGTACCCTGAATAAATTCGTGAAATTGAAACTGAGTAACTAACCGAAGCAAAAGGATTCCTTTTGCGAGCACTCGCCTCAAATTACTTACGAGTTGCGATGGCCTCTCTTCGTGTGGCGTCTATATCATTGGTTTGTGCTGTTCTCCTTTTTTTCTGCTTATTTTCTTCTCTCTTCTTTTTTTTTACTCCTCGGCTTGGTCTCTCGACAACATTCTGTTTTTTCTGTTGTTTTTTTTGCTCTGCTCCCTTTCTCGTCCGTTTCTTCTTCATCGACGGGAAGCCGCGAATGACTCCTAGAGAAGTTCGAATGGGGCGAGGTCGAACGCTTGGGAATGAAAGTTGGAAAAAGTTTTATTTCGAGACCAATGCTTTTCAACGGCCGCGAATCGACTATCCAAGCTGCCAATCGAAAGAGCAAGTGAGCGAGTGTGGAAGAAAAAAAAGTGCGGAGTTTGAGAGAGAAAATTGAAGAAGACGAAGACAAGGAAGAAGAAGTGGAAGATAAAAGAAGGCAAAGAGATAGAAGAACTACTAAACGAACCCGGGAAAAGATTTTCTGGTCGAGTGCACATTTGGACTTCTCGCACCGCCAATTTCTGGTTCTCTCCTCTCGATAACAGCTCCCTCGCTCACTCGCACTTGAAATCTCCAATAATTATTGATTTTGAGATTAGACGCGGGTCGTCGAATTGTCTTTCGTCTTTTTTTTTTCACCCTCCTTTTATGTCTCGCCATTTTGTCAGTAATTTTACGTGCAAAGTTGTTCCTCATCGACTTTGTCGGCAACTCTGACTCTACGTATAAGCGAAATGATTAAAAATTCGCACGCCTGGTTGCCGCGTATTGACGATGACAAAGACGTTTTTCAAGATGGTTCATAATTGTTTCATTATATTATAATGAAAAGGCAGTTTAGTCCTTAATAAAGTTTGTTGATAGGTAATTAATAATTTTTTTTTACCCCATGAACTAAATATGCACTTGATTGACGTTGATATTTTCCCATGAGAATAACATCTTGGCTTTCTTAACAGAGTAAAGAATATTGCGTTGAAATTTTTGATACAGTCACGGTTCAATTTCATATTTATCTTACCACACTGCAAAAACAATTATCCGTCTGAAAATAAATCATTCAGCAATAGTAAACAAATTTAATAATGATCGGCATTAACGACTACATAAAGGAGTCACTAAATTCTATCATTGCTAATCTGTTTTTATTTTTTATCCCATTCGTAAGCGAACATTTATATAAATCGCGATTATAATACTGCTATGATGCCTTGTTGTACCATTGAAAAAGATTTATATATTTTCTTCGTTTCATTACTCATTTAGCATTATGTATACCATTGTTCACTGTGCGTTCCAATATGATATAAAATTGAATAGAATAAGGTAAAGAAAATAAAACACGAGAAGGGGGATGAATTTATGACTGAGCATTCAGCTATCTCGTTAAAAGTCACATTTGGTTAAATGAGGCGTTTCAATCTACAATTTCCAGACTGCAATCGCTGCTACGCGATTCCGTGTGCATATTATATACGCATCGGGATGAATCGCGTCGCGACGTAAAGCGACGCTCAGTCACCCGTGTTCTACTTTCTTTCATGCCTGATGCTATATATCCAACGCCCCTTTTTCTATACCGCGCTTTCCATTTTTTTCCTCTCCATCCCGTTCTCTTATAAAGAAGGGTCTTTCAGTAGTTTTTTCTTCTCTCATCTCATTTTTTTCTTGCTTTTTTTTTCAGTGAATGAAAATTTTCTCCTTCCGGTGAGACGACCGTTGAGCAATTTAAATGTCGCTCACAATATTTTCCATGCTTCAGAAAAAATGTGTCTCATTTTTTTTCTCCTACCTCTTCACTTACTTTTATTTTTTTTTATCTTCATCATTATCATCATTACATTGTTTTCTTAACCTCTTTCGAAAATTCATTTTTTATTCATAAATTATAATAACAAAATATTATGGTATAGAATTGTGAATGTAGCACACACAGTAATCGCAAAGATTTCGGTTTTTTTTTTCCATTTTACTATCTGTATGAATGTAGAGAAGAAAATTTATTCGAAGAAAAACTCACGTTTATTCATACTCATATACATGTTGTTTTATGTGGCTGCATTCAATGGGGTTAAATATCCACCATAAATTCACAATATAATTTTTGTGTGCAAAGTAGGCGAAACATTTGTCGAATGAATGCTTGAGCGTTGCTCTATATATATTTTATACATTTTGGATTTGCGCCAAATAATTTGGAGACTAGCGAACTCGCGAATGGCTAACACGTCAAATATATAAACGAAAGTACTGAAGACTGTCGTGGCCACAAGTATATAGACACATATACACACTTTAGTATATATTTAATGTTGTTAGTCGACATAACCATTGCACAAGTCCATAAATTCATTTATAATTCCATGAATACGTAAATGTGTTATTCGATTTCTTCTCCCCTATTTTCCTTTCACCATTCTATCGCATTTCTACCATTCACCCCAATACACTCATCATCGTCCAGGAATTGCATATGGGATAACATTTTCGTTAGGTTTCACTAGTAACCAATCACAATCGCAAAGGGATGACAATGATATAATTCGTAGTGGGCCACTTCTGAATTATGAACATCGTGGCCATTGTCATTGGTCTCAACGTGATAGTTTTCCAATATTCAAGTTTAAACATTTTCTATATGGATTCCTAAACATAAAAAAATTGTTTCAAACATTTTTATTTTTTAAAGAAATACTGAAAAATGATTCAAATTAAAAAATAGAGCAGAGTTGATCGATAGATGACCCCGAAGTTAATCAGTTCATCAATAATTATAAAAATATCTGGTAGAATAGTTGATACGATGATTAGCAGAAATTTACTTCAAACTAATGAGTGAACTCTGGTATGTTGCGATATTAGAAAGTGTCACGTATATGAGGAAAGCTGAGATAAAATATGTGACATACAGTTATCATTGCAGTACGTACACGTCACGCAATGCACATGACACACCTATTGTTGCCTCGTAAAGAATATACTATTGATGATATAATAGCATGACAGCTCACCTCAACCACTTCTCGCTCATGCTCGTAAAGTCTATGCAACCCACTTATCGTATAGATCCAAAGCTCTGCACTCGTTCATGCTGCAAACGCTTTTATGTTAAATTATTCATATGCATATCTGCATTTTTTCCTGCTAATTTTCACCACCAGTGTACCATGCAATTATCGTCATAATAATTTATACAATAATTCGATCATAGATAACAAAAATCGATGCACACATCAGAAAATGTTGTATAATTTCCACAAATACAAATCAGAACATAAATCAGCAATGAAAATTTTGATATTTGGATGTAAAACTGCGTTTTTATTTGGAGACATTTTTCGAAATTCTTCGGCAATGTCCTTTTCATTTCATCATTAGAAATTTTGAATTGTATAGACAGGGAGGTCATGTAAACTCACAGAATAGAATTTACAGCATTGAGACAGATTTAAATGACAATGAAAGGAAAGCATTCATTGCAGAAAACAAAACAATTTCCTCACACGAACAGATATCAATTCACATTTTTTTTTTTTCAATCTACACAAAACCACTAAAATAATTCAGACATTTATTAACTTCCAATCAATATCACCAGCTTATTGAGAGAATTACTTGTGAAATAAGAAAGATTCCGTCTGGAACTATCGACATTTTAATTGTGTGAGTTAATCGAATCAGCCTATCCAATAATCATCTTCATCTATCAACCGCATCGATTGCCAGTGACATGCACGGTATGAAATGCTATCAAATTTGCGAGCCAATTGACTATCGACCGCTTATATAGTTGCCACTATGAAACTCGCACACGCGATAGCTACCGTAGTATGGCTTGCATGCGAGTATCTTGGCATAGACATTCAGGGTAACCCAAGTTGCCTCAATCACGTCAGCTGGTCAGCAGCCGTAGATTGTGCCGAAATATAGTGCCAGTCTATCGAGGTAATCACATATAGGAAATAGCTGGGTCACATGTAACATATATCTGTACATGTGCAATGTCACTCGTGGAATAATCGAGTCAATGGAATATTCATTTGTTGCTACCATTTCCTGATGATACATCGGCTGCATATGTAATCCATGTAGTGCACATAAAGTTGAATATTAATCCTTCAAACAAGCGATAGTTTCAGTTAATTACATACAATTTTGCCATGGTGATGAATCCATCAATTCAGTCGCTGTGAATTAGAGTAGTGCAATGCTTTCATCTGATTTGCATTGATAAACATTTTATAGTGAATTAACTTTGATACAGTGAAAGGCAGACACGTTCAATGAACAATATTATTGGTATTTCATTTCTCTCTCATTAAAGTACGACAAAATAATCGAAATTAAAATATTAGTAGTATTTTAACTTAATAAATTGAAGATGTTGAACCTTTTGTGATAAAAGTTGAGTGTTTAACCAAAAATATTCTATAGACAATTTCCATTCACAAGCCCATTACTGCATTTTTTTTCTTCTTCATGATGCAACAAAGTTTATGAAAGTTATGAGTCTTGTTCCACTAATGTTCGTAGCGCATTGAAATACAGTTAAGGTTTTCAATGAATAAAAGTGCCAAAGTTTTGCGAGAGGTGCGAAGTAATAGAATGACCATCAAAAGCACTTCCAAGTTCTTTCTTCGATTCGAGGCAGTTAGTTCACACGCTTAAGAATTAATCGATTTATGATCCTATTCAGACAGGATAACAGAAAGCACTTTAAATTGTTTTCCAAATAAATATGCTGTTATGATGGCTATAAAAACAAAATATGTACTTCCACAACTGTTCATGAATAAAACTATTATTTTATACCAAAACATTTTTCGTTCAATTCATCCACGTCTTAAAAAAATGGAATCTGTGGATTTAATCATTAATTCTGGGATTGAATTCTTCCTCCCCATCATGAATGAACAAAATAAATTTGAGAAAAAATTCCAATACGTGTACAAGTAGACAAAAAATAAAAGACACAATTATAATTAAATGTATATTTATTGTTCAACAGTAAAAGTACAATAATATTGTGTGAATTGAATTATATATCTCTATAAACTCTGTCATATACACGGATGTATGTAAATACACATCTATTATATACGCTTACTGTTAAAGCCTTGAGAATTGCACATCTACCGCGACAAACATTCACGTAACTTTTCTATTATTCTCCCTTTTCTTTTTCATTGTACAAAAGAGAAAACTGTCTCAGTTACATCTTTTCACTACTGTGCACTTGTTCGCCAACTTTTTATAGAACACAGCACCCGCAACTTCCACCTCGTGCAATAAACTCACGCAAAAACGCGTATAAAGCCTCGACACTTTTCTCATACATGTACACACATACATTCTTATACATCCTGTTTTTTTTCCTGGTCTCATCCAGCCTCATCTCCATATTCTCGTCTGTGACTTTACCTCACCCACATGTGAATATAAATTTCGTGTTTATATCAAACTCGAATCCTGTGAAATCCCGAACTTTAATGATACCCAGGCTTTGTTTATGTACGAAAATAATATTTGTATATGATACAATAGACAACGGGGAACACATGGGGAAAGCTATAGGGACATAAAGCCACGTTGGATCACGTATACATATAAGATAATATGATTTTCACAGTCAGTCATAAAAATATCCAATACAAACGTTGGCTCTCTTTTATTTTATCGTTTGTGATATATATTCATACGAATATATCTACAATAAACATTGTCTTATGATTCCAACTGGAGTTTGATGCAAGATTTGTGTGCTGGAAAATATTGCGATTAGTTTTGCAATGTTGTTGAATAATTATGTCATATTGGGTATTGTGTTTGTTTCTCTGCTGTCATTTTGTCACCCGAATTTTTTTCTCACATTTCATAGTATGACAGTGATAGTTGTTGTGTGTCTTTGGTTGAGGAAATAGCAGAAAGACTGAATTACAAAGAATATACTGAGCAAATAAATCTTCACTGCTGCGAAATTCTATTAGACTTCGTCGAGTATCTGAAGAATCAATAATGTCACTGTATCTAAAGACCAATCGCACCTCTAAGTTCAATTGCAGTTTATTCAATTTTCTTTGCAATTGATCAATCAGAATTTTGTAGAAGCGACAGTAGCACAATTGATAAGACGCCAATCTTTACACTAAGGAAAAGTATTAATAAGTTTTTTGTTATGTTTGGGCGCGATGAGAAGTGATCGATGATTTGTGTACTCTGGAAAAATTGTTTATCAATGTGAAATTTCATATTAATTAGGCAATATTTTCATAGTATTTGATTCATTGGAAAATGAACAGTCATAAAAAATGTGCATTTACCTCAAACTCTCAAATTACCATTTTACCACTAAGCACAAAAGTTCTGTGAGCACACTAAAAATTATTTACACACAGAATATTACGTTCTGTTTAAATTCTAAGCTGTTGAAAATCATGTCAAGTATTTCGCTCACGGCCGAACTTCCAGCGCACTTTACTACGTGTACGCTATAATACAGAATGTCGCGACAGTTTTTCTCACGTTATCCACAGCCAGAAGCCAAAATAATGCGCAAAAGAAAGAGAAGCAAAAGTGTAGGGGTGTATGAGAAAGAAAAAAGGAAAGCGATGAGACAAATATGTTTGTAGAGGAAAAGGTCACGTTGAATTGTGCAAGAAGACAGGTGGCACGAGCTCTGTACATCATGAGCGTGCTTGCACCATTTATATACATTTATACAGATATATATGTAGAGTTTGAAGTGAATGTGTGTAAGTTCTTACAAACGTTTTACAGCGCGTAGCGCCTGCCGGTAACGATTGCCTTAAAGTGCCTCAACTTGAAGGAAAAGCGCTAGTCACTTTGTTCCGTTAGCGTGTGCAACACATGACCAAGTAAAAGAGTATAAGGGTAAAGAAAAACGGGCAAAGTGAAAAATAGTTGAAACTGCATGAGGCAAGGGAAAGTACGGGGGTGTGGATGGGTGGCAATGGCGGTAACATTATATAGGATACATGAGGAGTGAGAAAAGCGCAGTAGTAAAAAAAAAAAAATCCTATTTGAAATCTTTTTTCAGTTGGTAAATTCACTTGCTTCATATACATACATAGCAAAAGAATTTGTGAACCTTTTGAAAGAGTTTCGTGTTATAGATGGAATTCAATAACTTATTTCAAGTGCTTAGGCACTTTGTCATCATTTTTTTTTCATGTTTCTTGAAATGCAACAAATCTCTGCATACTTTCTTCACCTTCGTTGAATTTTCAAGCGATAAATTTGATGGTGGTTTAAGTGATATGAATTTTCGAATAGAATTTATGAGATCTTATTGTCAGAAGTGATTTTATCTGATGTAATATTGTATTCATGAACTAAAATAATCATCTTGGGATGAAAGGACAAATGTTTGATATCGGATCACATTTGTCAGATGTAGCTCCAGGTAATGGACATTAACTGAAATTCACATATGATCAATTCGTATGCATTAGTACTACAAATGGAACCGATATAAATTTGATACATATTCATGTCAGCAATGTTATTCAGCCTTTACATAACGAACACTTGGTGATTGTTTTCATCTGATTTCATGATGATTGTCCAATTTCTTCATTGGAGAAATCTCAACAAACATCTGCGCAAAAAGTTTTACTTCACCTCGACCTATTTCCGCAACTACCATTTGCAAACGTACAAAAGCAAAAATAATTCTTTCATTCTTATTTCCCTCCTCGTGCAACAAGTATATCGAGCTCTTGAAATATCACGTCAACAGAGTAGGCGAATGATACCGAAAAAGAATAGATAACAAAAAAGGCCTCTGAATTTTCATGAGAAATAGAGAAACAAAGTGGCACACACAACGACTGCGACGACGAGAACAACAACAACAACGACAATGAGAAACAGATGAGAACACGAATACGAAGCGACACGAGAAGCACAAGTGGTTGCGGGCACGCAAGGGATGAACGTTGTGGTTGTCCTTTGGAAAACAAACAAGAGCAAGGGAGGATAAGAGAATGGGTAGTGAGAGTGAAACAGAGAATGCGAAGCAGATAGAAATGCGAAAGTGAGACGGCAAATATAGAAAGAGGATAACAGTTTCCTCGTCGGTATATTCTCGCATGTCGTCGTTGCACGTCCGTGCGCGCCACATTACCGCATGGCATCTACGTATGTATACAGAGAATGGGACGCAAAGAGAGAAAACTGGAGAGGAAGAGAATGATCCATACGGTGTGTGAAACGCGAGCGAAGCGCCAGAGCCATTAACGCTTGGATAAATTTAACCTCAGGCTTGAGTATAGTAGTATTAGTAAATACACACCGCAGAAAACAGATCCTGATCTCGTCTTCTCACGTGACAAGTCGAGCATGTGGATATTCACCTAGTCACGACTATAGAAATGAGAAGAAGAGATGGAAGCAAGAAGTTGCACAAGAGAAATGGAGAATAAATGAGGGAGCTGACGCGTCTCGGATTTCACTGTTGACTGCATCAGGAACAAGGTACATATGGCACTTACACATAGAAGTGTACATTGTATAAGCTACGTATCTGCCATAATGGCATACATGTCTGACATATAGAATTTAACCACTTGAGCTTGCGAGAGGTGAAAAAATTTTATTTGTATATGAATGATGAAGTGTGGTTGTCGAACAAACAGAGAAGTTGAATGTTGGGGAATGATAGTCAAATATGTTAATTGAAAATACACACACGAATAGTGAAGTGGAATTTCGGATGAGAAGATCGTGATTGATGAAGAATTGGATGTGCAACAAAATTGCTGAACGAATTGTCGAGTTTATCGTCCTGGAAAATATGTAAAGGTGGTATTTTTTCAGTTTCGTTATTGAAACTATTTTTATTTCATATCTGGGAAAAATTCTGTTTCCAATTCAAACGTAAAATTTGTGCTTGGAAAAATAAACCGAAACATTCAATTATGAGTAATTATTAAATTATTCTTCTGTTTTAATAAGAAAAATGTCCAAGTTTAATCTAGAAGAATTCCCGAATAATCATTTCAAGTTAAAATTTTTTTTTGTAATTGCGAGAGTAGAAAATATTAATACAACAGAATAATATCAATAAATGGCATATCAAAACTGAATTCAGAATTTTAGGCGTTTCCATTCATATAACCCATTCACTTGTCAGCTTTTCAATTGTCACGTATCTATACATTCATACAATACCAATAACATTCAGTAGCAGCGATACATCCAACTGTGATGCCATTGAACAATGGAACACAGTGAATACGCAAAACTATTCATTTACATCCTGTTTCACTCTTTTCCCACTCTTTTTGTCATGATTCCAATCTCTCATTAGTTGTGTTTTTATTTCCTTCACAGTTATACACGCAAACGCTTTGATAACAATCACATTGAACTGATAAAATTCTATTTATCGAAACGTAGTTGTCAAATGCAAATTGCTGTGAATGTGGCACAATGACAATTATCTAACGTGTGTATGACGTTGTGTGTCGAACGTTTTGATACTGTGTGTTGATTATTTGTCACATTTATATTAAAGCTTTACATATATAAATACAAATGCATTATTATACGTTATGTGCGTTATTTGGAAATTTCATATCAGTTATGTACAAAGTTTAACGGTAGTAAATACAAAAGATTAAATAACAGATGTAGAATGAATTTCACTGTAACAAAGAAATTAATTGCACAACATCTCTCGTGTATTTGAATTAAATACACTCGTGTTTGTCGTATCAGGTGCATACAGGTATATATTTTATGTACATAATGGAATTAACAACTTTATGTACGTTCACTGTCAGTTTGTTTTCAGAATAAAGACAATGGCACAATACCTGGATCATTGTGTTTGATGTATAGTTTTGTTTATGTGAGTTCATTTAATTTACTGAGAGAATAATTTTGTTGTAAGACGAAATTTGTCTTGGTTCATGAGTAATGAATTCATTAGATACTTTTGTTTTCTCTGCTATTGTCTTTGTCATACACTTGCTGATTTGATTCGAAGAATTAAAAAAGCATTAGGTTAATTAATATTCCATGCGCGAAATCGCGATTCAATTTTTTAATACAAATTCTTCAATTAGAATTCAGCAGATTTGAGTTATTTACTCTAAATTTTTTTTTTTCAATTCAAATGTATAAACTATTACATGAAATCGCTAATTATGTAGCTCTACATAGTCTTACACGTGCTCGACTATTCTATATTTCAGTTGCTAATTGATAATCTCTAGTTACGATTTTATATTGAATTATAATTCCATTTGGTAGTATAAATCAAAATTGCCCAACGGTGAATAATACATTTACACCACATCAAACGCGAAACTGTATACACAGCCCTTTGTAAATGTCCTCAATATTATACAATCACGCTCGTGTTATTCGTTCTGTTCACGTTTCCACGTATTGCAAGAGTGTACACATTTCCTGAAACCTTGTGTCATCAAACGCGTACCAGTATATATAATGTAGCGCTGTATTTTGTTTGTTAGCGCGCGCCTTTATATTCACTCCCCATGCACACGTATATAAGGTTTCGCACCTACCCAACCACCCTCATCGACCATATGACGCCAATCAATACCATAATCAAAGAATTTCTATTTACTTTGTCAGCTACAGAAAATAATATTCATATTCCTTTATTTACTGGTGACGTCATGAATGAAATGTTGGACAGAAAGTAATACCAATTATATAATAAAATCTACCCATTTATATATCAAAATATAACTCAGGAGTTCTACAATATTAATTGGATTTGGAAGTGATTTCACAATGTAGTGAAGAAAAAGCGAAACTCTTTGAAAAATATGATAATTTTTTATTTAAAATTAGGAATGAACAAAATGAACGAGGGGAGAATTCGAGGGGTTTCACTGTACATCGTTGCGTGGTCTCGTGTTACTACTACATATATGCAGCATGTTTTTTACACATGCATCTACATGTACACTATTTATATGTGAAACTCCTGCCCCCGATAACAAAGGAAAAACGTGCCCATAACAACCCTTAATGTGAGAACGATAAAAATCTAATTTTTTTTTTCTTTCGCCTGTTGTGTTCACGAGTTCCCTCATTCTCTCACTCTTTATGATTACAAATATTTTTTCCTTATTCTTTTTCTCATGCTGGTGTTCTTTCTCACACTATTGCAATGACGAGGAAGACAACGACATCGAGGACGAGGTTCACTCATCGCGATAGAAAATCAAATAACTGGCGTGGAAAGGACCGCGCACCAGACGCCCTCTCGATGATGTTATCGATTCTACCTCATTACCGCTGTGGAATATCACAGCGAGAGTGGAAGTTGCTGTCGTATCAATATATATATATATATATATATAGACACAGCAAACGATGAAAATGAAAATGGCCGTATTACTGAAACTGTAGATAGAGCTATTTTCGCTAAATTTCATTTAACTCCCTCGAATTCATTTAAAAATAATAGTAACATGATACGAAATTCTATTGATATATTTTCTGATTCACCAGGATCTTTATTTACTTTTTTTCTTCTAGTTTTCTTGATAGCACAGTATATATAAATAAGTTGGAATATCGATTTTTCAGTGCAGCTATTATACTTTGGCGATTCTTTCTGTACCATATTCTTCCGTTCACATATTTTCAGGATAAAAGAGCGTGTGCCGAAACTTTTACGGGTCAATGGATCGATGCAAGCAAGAACTTGCAGACCGCTTGGTTATTGGTGTGTAAAACCTTTCGCTTAGAATACGACGAAGCCCCTTTCGCCGTTGGAAAATACCTTGGGTTGGAATCGGAACACGTTAGTGTGAGTGTGCAAATTTTTGTCGATATCTGTGTATAGGTGCATGGGGTATGGAATAAGGTATAGGTTATAGAGCTTGGAGGGGAAACTCGAGGCCGGGAATAGAAAACCTTTTGTAGATCTCCATTTCAGTGGCTTTGAGGAGGGGCAATGGCGTACACGTGCACCGAAAATGCAATGCCATTTAAAATGACATATATACGTATATAATACGAAATTTCATTTTTAGAAAGGGGAAATATGATTTATGTGGTATTATATTTAGGGTTGGTTCATTATAATATCGAATGTATCACATTGCTATCGTGAGCTGCGACAATAAATTTTTCACTCATGTTTTTGTTTTTTTTTTTTTTTTTTCATTTTATATTTTATTGCCCATGTATAGGAAAAGATTTTTACAGTGGGGTATAAAACGTAAATGTGATGAATGAGAGAAACATTTGAGCTTTCCGTTTATTCCCCGACACGTGACCTGACGTCAATTTATATTGCAAATTATTTTAGTCGATTTCATTGTCGTTAGTTGGACGACTAAAGGCTAATCATGAATTTGCAATATGTAACTGACAAAAACATATGAAAATTTGGATAGATTTTGGACATTTACCGTTTGATATCATCGGATTATTTATTCTTATCTGACACTTTGAATGTGTGATGATTTGCACGGTATGGAGTTATTTATTTGATTGTTGATTTGTGATAATTTAACTATGTACAAAGCGGAAACGTTGTTTTAAATTTACGATGAATATCTGCCAATTAGTTAATAATTGTTCACCGAATTGTGTTATTAAATGTGTTTAATTCCATTTTATTATTCATTAAGTTATGCAGAATTTCAAATATGTGTTTATTATTTTTGCTGAATTCCAGTGCTCGGGATTTTCTGTGTGTTTTAAATGCATAATATATATTCAACGCGCATAATTCTTGAATTCGAATTGCAGCATATTTTATGCGTCAAAGAACGCATAAAAGTGTTGAGAATCGTATAATAAACCGTGTGTAGTTTTACGGTGTCTATTACATCTACATTATGAAAATTGTTGGCGATTTCCTAACAATTATTCTCTATGTAAATTTTAAGACAGCAATAAAATCCAATTACCAAGTATATATATATGTACGTGCAACATTGCATAATATATCTCATATAAATCCATCATATACATGAACAACATTTCATCACTTTATTAATTGTAAATTTATATTGTTTTCTATTCCAAATTCGTTTCATCAAATAGATAATTCAACACGAATGAGCGAGAACTATTTCTGGCTATCACTATAAGAAAAAATTGAAATAAATAAACAAACATTTGAAAATATATTCCATAATGGAAGATGAACTAAAAAAATTGTCTTAATTGCATAGGAAATTGGTTAAATTAATTGACACGAAATATTACAAACGTCACATTCTTATCTGTTTTTTTTCATTGCCAGTTTCAATTCTTCAGCGTAAGCCAAGGAAAATCCAAAGATTTTCATAGCAGCACCTCTATTATTTCCTTAATGTATTCTCAAACGAATGTCCCATCAATATTTTTTCATTTTTTACTCCGTCCCTCAGTACATGAGGAATTAATTTAACGGTAAAAACATCGTAATACATTAAGCGTGCGCTCCATCATACCACGCAAACTATTACACGCGTAATATCTCATCGCTTATACATAACTCACAAGCTTTCTTAGTCTATTCCTCGCTCATTACAATTTTAGTCTTAACTCTCTCAGCAATAACGTAAATACTTATGCATCAACCAAGTAAAATAATAGCTATACGCACAAATCTTGCATTGAGAGAACAAACGGGATATGCACACAGCAATCGCTCGTATATTACTCGTTCAAATGTGTATATAGTTATACAATTACAAGTAACTTTTCACCTCGAATCTATCTACAAACACATATGAACCATTGCAAATACGCCAGAACTGTTGGTCTAAGCATGTATTAAAGTTATATTACAAAGTCCCTGGGGCATGTGTGCTATTCATCTACACTTCCATTTTACTCGCGTGTCAGCAATGTCCGTCTTCGCATTATACCCAACCCGGACATTATGTATTCTTGTGAAAGTTCAATAAAATTATTCATTCTTCAATATTAATAATAGAATATTTACATGTGTGGAGAGAAATGTAATCTCTAACATATTTATGACAAAATGAGAATGGAAATATAATGTATGGGTGATATGTGGTGGTAATAAAAATGAAAGAAAAAAAAATAAGATTTGCATCAATTCAGCCATTTTATCCTATTAACATTTTTGCATTATCTTTTTATGCTCATTGACTCGCAAATTGAATCACGATGTGCGTTCGCATTCGGCTCGATAGAAAAAAAAAAGTTGATATAAAAAATAGTGAAATGGAAATAAAAGATTGGTGTGGAGAACCATTTGAGAGGTGGATTTGTGCAAGTGCATGCACATTCAAGTTGAAATTCCATCCCTAGAGAATATGGATCGAGAGTGAGAGGAGATGAAAGATAAAAGGTATGCGACGTGGTTGTCGTCGATTATTCGTCATTTATGCACCGTGTGTGCTCATACAATTTTCGTTGTCTTCTTATTTCATCGCGCTCACTATCATGAGCATTGAGCTTGTGGTTCTGTTTTTTTTTTCTTTTATTATCTTATTCTCTCTGAAGCTGCAAAAAATATCAGCAAACGTTCATCATATCCTACCGTATACCAATCGTTTTGACGGATTTTTTAAATGGAATTATGCGCAAGTCTTCACTGAACCATTCATCGAATAGATTTAAAAATATAATTCGCGTTACTTTCAAATGCTGAATTTTTTTCATTTTTATTATAAAAAATAGATTTTTTTATACGATTATACAGTGAATAATTTTCAACGAATATTTTGGAGAGAATAACTCAGCGCTGTAACTTGCAGAATATATGTAAAAATTTATATTCGCGTACGTACGGCAAACAAAAAGTTTATTTGTAGTAAACAACATACATAGTTGATGCGAATAAATCGTATATTCGAATACGATAGAATAAATATTCATTTATATCGTGATTATATGAATATTTTAAGTATTTCCACCGCGAACATGTATGTTTATAGTTAACAAATTTACATTCGCTACTGTGTGAATTGTAATTAAATTCCATTTTGTTTGTGATTCCAATCCAAGATTTTACATAGTATAAAATATAACTGATATTTTTCAAGAATTAAATTTGGTCTTGCTAATACGAGAATAGGGACTCACGTGATATACTATCGACTTGACTGCACGACAATGTATTTATTTAATTAAATCGAATCACTTGACAAAATCATGTCTGACTAATTCAGGTTGCCCAAATCTGATGTAAAATAATTTTCCCATAGTTTATACATCAATAGGATATTTATCCCTC
The DNA here is from genome assembly GCA_030523045.1 of Meteorus cinctellus. Taxonomy (NCBI): domain Eukaryota; kingdom Metazoa; phylum Arthropoda; class Insecta; order Hymenoptera; family Braconidae; genus Meteorus; species Meteorus cinctellus. Next base: position 41,948 of record JAPYZF010000326.1, read on the forward strand.
TCTCAATTCTGTTCTAAAGACTCATTTCGTATCTATTCAACAGAAATATATCATCAGGAATGGGATACGTAAATAGCGAGAGATCCAGATACTTCGTAGTAACCAAAACATCCAACAAACTCTAGCACAAAAAGCTAATCAAGCACCTATGTATTTGCTTATGCATCAGAATCCTGATTTCGCCGAACGGAACACATTCGATTCATACTCTCTACATTGATCACCTGTTCCAATGTTCAAGCAAGTTATCGAGACACTGAAAGCCTTCATTCAAGTCTCTGATTGGAGAGCTTTGAACTCAATATCCCCAATGAAAAAAGCATCATACCTAATAAAGTATTTGTTCGAACATTATTAAAGTTACGATTTCTCTACCCGCAATGAAAATTGATAGAACGAATATAAAGATGCACCCCTATACTCACTCCCTTAATATAATTCTGATGGAGTTTGAATTATAGATAATGTTCACATTAATTTTATTTCGATTGTAGGAAAATGTCTTACAGAATAATACAATATTTCTTCCTATTGAATGATCTCATTTTGAAATGATTTAAATTATCATAGATGAATGCAAATGAATTAGTGTAACAGAGATAGATGATATTAAATTGAATTTACGAGTGTCTTATTTAGTCTGGATATAACCCCGCGTAGGAAATTATTTCCGACGTTGAGTTGTTACGTTTTGGTATACAGATGGGACATAGTACTACAGTATATAATCCGTATTTTATTGTCTACGGTAGTGTGTACCTTCAAGACGGAGAGTACTCGAAAGCACTTGGCGGAACCCTCGCCCTATTCATTCTCAAGGCAGACATAGCCCGCAAGACAATCAAGCGGTTCTTGATTGCTGAAGCGAGTACACGCTGAAGAGTCACTATGGGCGCCCACGCTTTGCAGCAATGCTTTCTGAGAAAATCGACAGCCTCATTTCTACGCTGCCGATTATATTGTAATGATTATATTCCGACGCTTTTGTACTCAATGGGCTTTTAATTGTTTCGTATTGTTTTATATAGTGACGAATAATTACTGGTTATTATTAATATTGAGGAGGAAAATTAATGGATTGTGTGATTGTGGCATTGGATTTTGCAGGAAAATCTTCTCGAAGAATTTCGGCATAGAAAATCGACTGGAATCGTCAAGGAATTATTGTGAAGAGATTTTTCATGAAGAGTCTTTGGAATGATTGAGAAAAGGTGGTGGACAAATTATTGACTCGGTTGTGAAACTATAAAATTGCACTTGAAGAAATTTTGGTTCATTAAATTAGTGGGTGAACATAATTTTCAGTTTAGGATCTCATGACGATTATTCATTTGAAAGTTACAACTTTGGAGTACTTTAATTGTGAAATGAAGTGTGGTGAATATAATATAAACGTAGGGTTGGTGAAATTCATTATTGACGTAGGTTGTATTTCACCTTCAGGTTAATGTTGAGAGCAAACTGCAGAACACTCAGTTGGAAAATTTATATCACTTGGGAGCATTCAAAACCGCCAAGTATCGTGGCAAACTTTTCACTGTATGTAAGAAAGAGATTTGATTTTCTGGGTGAAGCTCATAAATTAGATCGCACCACAGAGCGTGAGCACAAGTTGAATAAAGCTTTGTGCGCAGTACGGTCGGCCTTCATAAAATGACTACCCTAATGACAACATCCCAGATAAAATCTATTTTTTTTTTACTCCTAAAAGGTGTAAATTGAATTTGAATTTGTTTTACATTTCAGTTTATATGAGATCTAAATTTAACCTCCAACAGAAAATAAATAAATTCTGTTTGAATTATGCCACAACTAAATAGTTTCTGCATCATATGTAGCATCTGATGATCGTAATCAATTTAATCTACCGAGGCATCTTTGAAGAGTACGTTAACGTGAAAATGAAGTAGCACCAACTATGTTGAACGCTATGCAATATTGGAATGCGATATATAAATGTAAATGAGTTGTGCTTTTGTGGTATTTGCAATTAAGGAGTTATGAAATTCTTCGGTGTCGGAACAGCTTTTTCCATCGTTCTTGAAACTAAGATCGTCGGTATAGAAAGAAAAGTATTTGGCACAATGATTTACGACTTGATAACGCATATGATTGGTTCGTATTGCCACAATAAACAAAATGAGAGTACCACGAGAAAAATAATTTTTAAACAAAGAATTTTTCAGTAGGTTGATCAATTCAACCACAATTTTAGTGATGATTTGAATTATTCAGATTCTTAATACTAATTATCCATTCCAAATATATTATTTATTCGATTATCTATTGAAAGGTTAATATTCAGCAGTGAGGAGTCATTTGAATATAAATTAATTAACCGTAAATAAATATTTGTTTGTTCATATAGGAGTATGGGACGTATTGATCGCAAATATATTTTATTCATCACAAATAAACTTTTTTCCCAGTGATTGAAAAATGAATAGAAGTATATGACGTCTGTATTTACTATTTCACGTCAAATTACGTTAAACATTCAATTATATACCCCTATCAATACTATCACGAATAGTAGATAATTACTGCTCTTGTATACATTAGTGATATTTTCATTTCAATGTATATGTTTTAATGAGGTATTTTAATTGCACATTGCCATTAGCCCCTAGGCTATACTCATATATTTAAACATTTTTTCTTTCTTCTGTGAATAAACAAAAACAATGTATAAATTAAATTCAGGCACACAATGAGTAGTCATGTTCAAAAGTTCACAATGCAATTAAAATTACGTTGACATTTATTTTTTTGATGAAATGTGGAATAAATGACAAATTAAAAAAGTAATGCGAGTATTTACATGCATGAAATGTAAAACTTTAACACTCTTTATATACAAAAATATACAGCGAACTTATAAGAATAACTTTGGTTAGTGAAAAACTATTACTTTAACGTAATTCAGTGTTTTGCATGCAATTAGTAACTATTTATTATTCTCACATTCAAGTTACATTCATAGGGGACTTCATTTTTTTTTACGTTTATTCTTTTGTTTATATATTCCAACACGATTAATCAAACTATAATTAAGTTGGTGGATTTTTTAATTCCAGAGATTTAGTCAATATTCTATCAAATGTTGCTCTGAATTATATTATCCCTATAAATTCTGTTGTAATTAATTTTTCACTGGAATAATAACGAGTGGTTTGAAAAATCGAATGATTTTACTATTTCAATCGATTCTTTGTTAAAACCCCATGAAATCATCAGCTTCAAACAAATTCCGAGGAATATGAAAATGATTCTACAATAAATTGTTATTTGTCGATTAATTTCTTTTCTAATTTCACAACACCGTGATCGAATTATTTCAAGTTTGTGCAGCTCTGATAACTCCATTTAATCCACTTCCCTCAATTGTAATAGTGAAAAAAATAATGCATAAAGTCTTTTGCGGTTAAGAAAATATTGCTTTATATTTTTCAAAACCATCAAACCGGTTAATGATCAGAATGTAAAAGTTTAATAGTAATTTAACGATGTACATAAGCTTCCACATTTTACCGTAAGGAGTATATTGGATACTCACAATTTCTCGTTATCCAAAGACCATGCCATAACCCGGCACGCAACTCCTACACCTTCAATATCAAATGTCCATATCCATCCCAGGGTTCTTCGATATCCATATATATAGAATTACCATACACAGCCCTGTGCCATCACTAATGGTATAATTTTAAAGCAGAAAATATAAAAATGATGGTAAACATGCATTACACATCGCCATTTATGCATGTATCTATCTATACACAGACAAAAACTAAAATTATATTCATATCAAATTTATGAACAATGCGCTACTGTACAAATAACATTAATGGATACTTCGAAGTTTGTAGAACTGGTGATCACCAAAAAATATATTTTCATCTCTTCATCATTTCAAGAAAACAAAAAATTAATTATTAGTAAGAAATAAATTATTACTCATAAAAATTCTGCATCTTTTTCTTCCTGAATTTATGAATTTCCTCTGGTTTTCTCTCACATCGTTATCTAATAAGAACTCTGAACAATAAAAAATAAAAGAAGTAGAGTGCGTTCGTGAGTAAATACCACACTAATGAACGAGTCTGATTTTCACTTTAACAGCCTTTACATATGTCCACGACATATTCCCATGCACATGAAAATTAATCGGGAAGGAAAAAAATTAAAGAGAAAAATGATAAAAAGTTAAGGAAAAAAATCTAAACAAAAAACATGAATGGGGGGATGGAAAACAGGTATAAACACACGCGAGTGGCACGCTAATTCAAGAAGTATCATGCTACGACATTACATAATGCCAGCTAATATATATCCGGCGCTCCTGCAATTGCCGCTCGTGCAATTTTGCCGTCGTCGTGATTCGAGACGGGGCAAGTTAGCTCGTTTTGCGTGCGCTCTCGCGTCAGTGCTCCCGCTCGTGCGGAAAGCTAAGCATGCAAGTATAAACCTACGCGTTGTGGATTGCCACGGCCACTGACCGTTAAATGCCAGTTTACGATGCATAAATATATATACACATAGGTATGTACGTACAAGTATACTTGTATGCATATATGTGTAAGTACATTTCTATCTAATCTATAAATATGTTTCAATCTTTCCCACACTGAGGGGAATTCAGGTGTCAACAATTCTCTCTTCGATGTCATCGTTAACTTAATAGAAATTTTATTTATTAATAGTTATTAATATTATTGCCACTTGTACTTGTTTCCAATGGGATGAATTAATTATGAGTAGGGGAATGTGGTAAGTTAATATTAAATTCGTAGGATGTCATTCATCTATATTCATATGTATTATGTAGCTACATTTGTTGAAACCGATAGAGAATACGGTAACGCAACTTGAGAACATAAATATAGAATAAATTTTGACTTCGTTATTATTTGATTCAACATGAAAAGTTCGTCTCTCGAGTAAACAAAAGAATGGATATATGGGGTAATTTTATTAAAGCTTATTGTTGGCGCTGATTGAATTTATTCCACTCTAGCAATTTTCTTCCAAGTTTATAAGAGTTTGTGCTCGAAAATACAATTTGGGACGTTTTATTTCGGGATTATAGCGAGTAAATTGCTGAGCACTCAATTCAATCGGTGCAAATTTTTCTAAAATTGGGAGGAAAATAGGACAAACTGTTATTTGGCATGAATCTAATAATTCACTATACGAGAATATTCAATCCATATTGAGAATCATCTTTTGTTTATACATTTATAGATCTATATATAATCTATTTTTGTGAATACGTCCACATCATTGTATTTATGTGTAAAATCAATAAATATTTCATCGAGGACGTTTAAATAAATTTTGCTCTTTCTTTATCGGGAACGAAGAGATGAAATAATTGAATCAAAATTAATTGCTCTCTACACACCATCCAATCCTTAGCTTCGAAGTACCATTCCAAAATAAGTAGAAAATAAAAATCCCAAAATATACCAGCGATTGTATCGAATTTATCAAAATAATCCCCAATCCTCTGCAATTGTGGAATTTTACCACAACTCAATTCATAAAACATCCCCCATCATAATTCTACTGGCATAACAATGAAAAAAATTGTCACAGATTTAAAAACACATTAAAATATTTCGCCCGCACTTTCAACTTATACATTCACATACAAATAACGCAAGTTCATTCATGATTTATGAATATCTTAAGTGACAAGATGAAGAGTCGTAGATTCGCCATGAAAACATTCAGAAGATCTTTCTCATCCATATACATTCATATACATTCACTCACCATCATTCATTCCTTATACCTATCTCATCACTTCTTGTATAGCAAAGAGACGAGTTGCCTCAGTATATCTAAGCATTAATCGTCTCAGAGCTGTGCAATGTTGGAATCCACTAATTACTTTTCCACGATGGTTTTGCGCGTACACATACGCACGCGATTCACGCAAGTTAATTTATCACCATGAATTCAACGAGATTCCCCGTCGCTTCACTGTGTGTGGCGACGTGCATAGCATCAATGTGCTGTTGAATCTCTAAACCACAGTCATAATAACGACAGGTCCATGTGACTGAGCAACATGTACATATACGTGCCACTACTTTATATATAAAATTCAGTTGCAAACATTCAGATTGTAGAAGTGATGCCATGATTACTGGCTCATCATTTGGGCATTCATGAATCAACATACCTGAGTTTACTTTAGAAATCCCGACTCCAACGACATGCCACGCTCAACATTTGACTTGATATTTTGAATACATATTTGTATATATATGTACATGAATGTACGATTGGTGAATTAACTCTGTTGCACCGCATGAACTCCAGACGTCTAAACCAACCCACAGCATAAAGAGCACCAACTTGTCGTATAGTCTTGATATTAATACGCGCAAATTAGTTCTAGTCACTCGGATATATATTAAGTAATTTCGTATGCGTGTGTGTATAATGTTTATATAAAAGGAACCATCTATACATGAAACATACACACAAGTAAGATAATTAATCTGGTGAAATGAGAGAAGCTGTGTTCAGTTTGTGTGGAGTATATTCAGTGGATCCTTTGATTAATTCTCAGTCGAATTTTATACAAAAAGGCGGTCGGTTATTTATCATTTTTCATGTTTATTATTGTGATATATTTTTGATTATTATATTATTCAATCGAGAATTGAATTGTTCATTTCTGACGTTATAAAAAGTGAAACAACATATAAGATAAACCATCGAGCATTGACTTCATCTATAGACTATGCTATATTTCACGAGGGAATAAGAGAAAAATCGAGTCTACAGTGAGCGGAAGAAAAAGATTGTGAATATAGCGTTAGTGGAAATATTTAATAAAATAAAGTAAATAAATAAATAGAAAGAAAAGAAAATTCAACAAATGGAGGAAAGTCAACGTATGCAAAATGTGAATGGCGTCGAGACGGCAGCGGTGAACGTGCGGGTGCACAGGTTAGAACGTGTACACTCTCGGTTTATAGTTGAAGTAAAGCAAAATATACTCTGTGAATATTTGGTGGTAACTTGATGCTCCTAAAACGCCGGAAATATATACATATATACTATGGATACGGTAACAACGCCCATGCCTGGAACACCCTGTGAAACTGTCTTTTGCATAAATAGTAAGAAACTTCTAGCTTTACATTCGTATTTTTGTATTCGTAAAAAATGTATTGGCATTGCTGATTTTTCTGCTTTAAATTTATTTTTCTGAAATAATTTTCGCTACTTGTCATGTTGATGCAAAAATTTTGTTGCGAGATGTATTAGAATATGTTACACAAACAATCAAAATTTTTTTCTTATCAATATGAGAAATTCTTCGTTCATCCAAGAAATCATTCAATCATATTCAGAGTTCATAATAAGATTTATATTTCTGTCATGAATTTATTTTGAAGTGGAGATGTCAGAGTGACGGAATCAATTCTGATTGATATTGGAATTACATGAAAGTGCTATGCAATTAATTAAAGTTATTTGACGTGTACTCAATCACATTACTGACACTTAGAATTATTGTTAGATAGGGGAGGGAAATGATAGACCTCTATATGTGCATGTTACACCTCCATAGGTGCATACTTTGTATGTATATGCTTTTGTATTCTGGAATAAATAAATAAATAAATAAATGAATATGTAAAAAAAAAAAAAAAAAAATATCCACATCTGCTCTGTTGAATACTGCGAATATGAAAATTTTTTCTTTTGTATCACAACACAATCTGGAATTACAAGGATGACTTAAGACTAACTAAAGATTTGTGATGAATAATTGAAATAGTTATTCCTATTGAATCATTTTATGATGAATTGGCTCAACGAAATTGCGCTTTGGCAATTCAATTGTATGAAACATTGATCTGAATCAAAAGTATTGAATTGATGAGGTGTTTCGATCCAAGAAATCAGATTTAATTGTTACATTCCCAAAATTATGACCTCTTTCATAAAATTCCTAATGGTCTCGTCATAAAAATATTTGGTTGAAAAATATTTGACTTAATTTTTTCGTTTTTTGTGTTCTGTTCTCTTAACTTTCGTCTAAAGTATTCGCATTTCTATTGAGTTTTATGAGTGTAATTTTCTTCAAGGTAATTTCCAGCATAATTAAATTGGTCAATTTGCTCACATCAATTCTAAAGACTTCGCACACAATGGAAAATGTAAAGAATTTATGAATTATATTATATGGATGAAGTGTATAAATGCAGTGTACGTTATATGCATGGAGCTACGAGCTAGACAGAAAATGTATTACAATTATAAATGAACTCGACGCGCTTGCAGGATACGGAAACGATGGCGAATAAGTTAGAAGTTACATACACTGATGAGCTTCGCCTTTGGCGAATAGAATATGAAGGAGACTACGCGCAGCAGATATTGGTGCGAGTGAGGGCCATGCTATTTTCCACTCTTGCAAATGCCCCGCCCGTGGACATAACTTTTACATAAATAAATAATAATTCCAAACTAACGAATACCATATTTTTACTTTGAAGTATATGACTCAAAAAGTGTATAACTCAGTTTTAAAAATGAATTTCGGTCAGATTTACAGAACAAAAAAGCACACGAGGAATTAGACTTTATTTCACTTATAATAGGCAGATAATATTGAAGTTCAATCATGAAAGATTCGAAATGTTCTATCATAAAGTTGTGTGCGCTTCCTAATAAATCATTGAAATAATCATTCATTTATAAGTACACACCATCGAACGATTAATAATAGCAATTCCTCCATATCTTCAAATGAAATCCACCCCAATACTCAAAAAATGAATAAAGTCGAAATAAAATAATTGAATGTACGCCCACCTTGGTCAACAAAAAATCCGATATAAAATTCTCCTTCACAATTATTATTCAATTATCATCGTATATAATTAATAGATAAAAATAAATATATGAAACCATAATAAACTTGACAATGAATATATCTCCATATATAAATACAAATTAAATATACAATATGCGCTCGTCGATGGCATCGCATTTTCAGGGTCGATATACCGCTGTATGTTACTGACCTTTAACTTTACAGCCTCCGTCAAACATACATAAATATCTATACAGATATACCTTTGGGCGCGCGCGTGTATATTATAAATGCGAAAATGTTAAAACCACGCAATTCTTCCGCGTTGGATGATTATATCAGCGCAGTATCGTTATTAACGAACCTTTACATGTACTCTGCACTCGCGCGTTCACAGTGGCTGTACATACGCTTACGCATCAAGAGTCCCTCGGGCCACACTCGCGCCCTGACGATCCCCTCGTCCCATATTCCATGAAGGCAGTGCTTTAATTTATACATGAATTGAGTCTGGGAGTTGCGAAGTTGAACGAGACAGTGTAATTTGCAATTATTACCTCGGTAAGAGCCCAAGCCACGATGTAAGTAAATGCGACGGTGAATAGTTGTATATATTTTCTATACATACTTCATCCAATGTAGATATATATGTACATATATGTTTAATATATAGGCAAATCGTTGTAAATTTTAATCACGATCCATCGAATTGCATGTTCTATTCATCGTTGCACGTCTAAGTGGCAAGTTCAACTAATTATCGTATTTCCGATCGTCCGATCATATACACAGCAGGGTAGTAAAGACACCATACATCGTTCGAGAATAATAGTGCACTGAATAACATATCGTTTATGTCTCATATGTATGGATAATAATGGTATTTAATCATTATTTACATCACGTGTAAGGATAATTATTTATATGCATAATTATATTTATATGCATCATAAATTTTGGTTATATTTGAAAGTATTATGGAAGAGTGGACAGGTGGATGTTTTATATTGTGAGAATGGTGATGAAAATTACGATGTGTTATTAAATTTGATCTCGAATACAAGCTGTAATGTCACGAACTTCGCGATTTATATTGTTGTGATGTCAAACTTTATTCGCTAATTCGTGGTTGATATAAATGATGTTGGTAGAAGGGGTAGGGAAGGTGTGTACGCGATAGGAACGAGGCGAAAGTGCTATAAATAGTGTCATTTTCCACCTGAAGCTTTGTAATCAGTTTCAACATATTCTTAAGAGTGTTATATATCTTATGGGAAATGTTGTACACTTGAATTCGTAATGTGATGTGGAAAATTAATGATACAATTATTTGTCGATAATGGAAGCAGTAAATAACATGGATATAATCAACGTCTTATGGTAAATGAAGTATGGAATCACGAATGAAATTGCGAATTTGAACTTCAACCTTTTCATGATCATGAGTATCTGTTGAGAATATTAGTGGTGGTAAAATATTTTATTTCATTTGTGTATGAAAATTTAGACCGATCAAAAGATGATATAAGATTGATACTGATTTTTCCAATTTATTTTCATTCATTGACTAATCAGCTTGTTTGAATTTTTATATGCCCAAATGAATTTATATAGTGATGAAAATGAAAAAAGACTGGAAATAGAGATGGGATTATCGGCACACATGAAAACCCAGAATATATAGTAGTAATATGTATCATCAAGAAAAACAATTTGAATTGATTGAAAGGATTCGTCGCTTTCCATGAATTCCCAATGCATTCTACGAGCATAAAAAAACCGTCGTACAAACCGTTACCAAACCTAAATAGCAATGTATTCATGGATTATTTTCTCGACTGTCTGAATACATCCCCAGTGCATAGAATATAAAGAGAACTTCGTATGTGTATGTTAATCCCATGGTGATCATTTCCCTCACCGTGTCTTCGCGTTCAAGACCAATTCTAGAATGAATTTCGTTTATATTATCCAATTCTCTGCAGTTTCATGTGAGCAGTTTACGACAACGCTCAAATTTCAAATCGTCAAGAGACAATGCATACATACCACATGCATGCGCATGAATATTACACTCGTAGCAATATGACTTCGAGATTTTATGTGCATAGATATATATACACCGAATAAATTTATTTGGTTTGATGGAATTTTTGCCTAATGTCAATATTCAAAATGTCAATATTCAAAACCACTTCAATGATTGCCCTTAATAGCAACCACAGATAATATTTTTCCATACATAAATATATATTTAGGCTCATAGGACACGAGTCATAGTGCACGTTCAATAACGGCATAAACCATAGATTCATCATGCCTTTATTCTATTCCGCAATTGGCAGTGTATAAGACTGCATAAGATGCATAAAGCCCGCCGTCAACGAGCGTAAAAGACCAAAGACATTGGATGAGTGCGAGAGCTGCGATTTCATCGCGGTGTCCCGCGCGTCGACAGGGTATATTCTTAGCGAGTGTGCAAGAGCGCACACACGATCGTGTGAAATTAATCTGCCGAGAATCGTGAAGCGTCCGCACAAGAACCGTTACGTCCAACGACCTGTCGGATAAATAATAAATGAGCGAGAAGTGCACGCGCTCCAGGCGCAATAGACTATAAGATAGATGTGTGTGTGTGAGGAGGATCAATAGTTAGAAACGATGGTGAATATTTCTTGACAATCGACCTTTTGAACTTGGTCGAGGGTGCGAAGTCCCTGTATAACCCTTCATATTGTTATAACTACATTCACAATGACCTTATATGCATGTAGAGAATATGACAGTCAGCTGGTTAATATAAACTCATTTCATTGGCAGAGAAACTTGCATCGTTAACAGTTTGTATCTGGGCTATTCCAAACAGAAGTTTATACTCGTTGCAAATAGAAGAGACGATTGGTATATAAACTGTATTTGAAGGTTATGTCATCCGCAAATGTTCGACTAATATATATATACAATATACTACTGTGTATATTTTAAATTGAACTTTGTATTATGAAAGGATGAAACTCGATAGCAGTAGTTACTGTGTGTTTATTGCAGTTTAATCTCAATTGTCGAAATATTGTTTTCTCTTTGATTACAAACAAACTTCAGTCATTTTACTTTTAAATAAAATGTTTAGTAGAATTCATATGACTAGTGGAATAAAAAATATATCATTCTAATATTTGAAGTTTTATTTCTTCAATTTCGTTATTATTATTAATGTGTTCGCTATTATGACTGTTGAGAGGGTAACTGAAAATTCTTCGTTCATTAAAATAACTAGAGTTCATGCAATTAAAACATACAAAGTGGCATATGATAATTACTCATCCCAAATCTAATTCTTATCTTAAATTTATATCCCATTCCCATTTCGGACAATTTTTTTCCACCATCTCACCAAAAAAATGACATTCACATTGTAACAACTGTTCTATCTCCATATATCTACATTAAAAACTCTCATAGTAATTAAAAATTCATTACAAAATTAATTACCATTGGCAGAAACAAGTCTCAGAGGTTCATAACGCGACATACAGAAAAAAAACCATAGAATAATAATTTTTTTTCTACCTTCATAAATGTGGAATATGGATTCATTACGGTGAGTTCTGGGTTATGTCCTTGGCGTATAGAACAAATTCATTCAAGCATGTATACGCGTACGTTGATATATATTCGTGTGTGCAATCAAGCTTCGTAGATTTCCTAGAGAAACTAAAGGGAATAGTGGCGACCAAAAGGGAGAAGTGAGGACGTATAATACGACGGTACATATGTAACATATATGTGTGTAAGTATGTATACATATGTGTGTATGTATGCAGAAGTAACCCTTCTCCTAGAGGAAAGCGTTTTGCTCTGGACGAGGGTGTAACTAAACAAACGTACGAGCTTGGGGCATCAGGTACCGAGCACTAAGTGTTTGCACAGATAGTTGCGCAGCATTGTGCTTCACTCGTATATAGACTAGTGTATTCCAACGTCTCTATACGAACAGTCAGACACATACATATATGAACACACATTGTATTTATATGTGTATGATGATATATGCATTGAATGTATACATGAACGTCTCTCTTGTGAACCCTTATAATTGAAGCGCAGTAGTGTGGTGTTATATATTCATATATGTACGTATGTATGTATTTATACGTACGACCTATCTGTGTGTACTCAGATATGTATAGAATACACCGAGGTTGAATGATTTATTTATGCATTGCATCAGTAGGATAAATTTTATATTTTGCTTTTTATTAGTTGGCTCATTGTTGAGATGAGTTTAATAATTTATTTTTCAATTTTTGCTTGTGAATGTTGACATTGAGCGGACAATGATTTGTTGATAGTGAAGAATTGAGGTTGATTTAATTATAATGAAATTAACATTAATGAATTTTGTTGGTGGTTTTGTGATGGGGTAGGAGAAAGAGTTGGATTATTTTATTGTAGAGTATGATTGTGACAGAGGAAAAATGTTTGTTGGTGTTGTTGGATAATTAGCAATAGCTGGATTTATTTCGGAATATAATTATTTATCCTGAAATATGTCGGTATAATGAAAAAGGTTGATTTTGGTGCCAGTTCCATGTCTATAAACTCCAAGTTATCTTGAATTGTGTTCAGAATGTCTCAGTTACAGAAAAAAATCGTTGAACATAAAAACTTTAATACTAAAAATAAAGTACCACGTTACTCGCTGAGCGAAATCTCGGGATTGCACACCCGATCGACAGGAAAGCCTCAATTTGAACAGAATATGCCAGCATAATTTAATTAAAATACTATATCAAGTCAACCCTCGTCTTCCTGTAAACTATACGGAATATACCAGTGGCAAATTTCCCCGAGCATGTAATTCAGCGCAAATCACTACCGCGACTTCTTGATGCTCACCAACAATTATATTTCATCACTCATAAAAACTTCAAGGGCTTAATTATCATACCTTTATACGCATACAATATACATCTTCATATAATAAATGTTCATCTACGTGACAGATGATAGAAAAAGTCTCAAGTGGAGTTGTTAAAAAATACTTAGATTCTTTTTCTTCTTTCTCTTTGTCCAATGATTCATTCAGTTAATTCGGTAGGACACTAATTACAACACAGTGCAAGAACAAAGTATAGTGGCAATAAATCGGTGCGCACGATTCATATATGTGCATAGCTATACACAGTCAACTTTTAATGCTTGAAAATAATCAATCTCAACTGATCAATGTTGGACCATACACCAACAAACCATATTCATTATCATCATACACATTATGTATGGTTGATGCTTCTCTCCCTTCATTCCTCACCATCTCTTAATATAACCATCATAAATTTCAGAACTAACGCGTTATACATAATCGTAATTTTCTCGTTTCGTGTCTGACAGATGCCTTCAATTATCGTCGCACGCAACGCCACAGCCCAACGTGTGGCCCGGTTATTTTGTATGAGCCGATAAGCACTGGGCCAGAATATAATTTCGCAGCATAAATCTCTTCACATTCTTGATTTGACATAAATGACTTCGATTAATGAAGGAAAAGAAAAAATGAAAGACAACGGAATGAAGAATTACAGAGGATATTATAATCATTTATTGTGGTAACTCATTCGTGTTCACATGCAGTGATATATTCATGATGTAGAATATCGAACGTGCATCAATCGTGTCAGAACGCGTAGCGAGCACGTTATCTTCATATTGTCAACTGCGTCATATAATTCACATCTGCCTGCCGATAAATCAGAATTTATACTACACCCCCGTCTTCACACATCCAGCTTATAAATCATTTGCTCTTTGAGGTCAAATACCGAATGTATATATATATTGTATACATTTGAATGTGTGTCGCATGAAATAGTAGTGTTATTAGTTTGCCACAAATATTCGATCGTGTATGCTATATTTTTGTTTATTGATCCGATGTTTCAGAGAACAATATCATCATTGCTGGTTGGAGTTTTTTTTACTTTTATTTTTTTTTCTGTTTCGATGTAAGGAACATTTGAAAAGTGCAGATAGGTATGATTGATGCATTTTCTTGGACGTATTTCTCAGTTTTGATAATTCGCTTCGAGAAAATGTAAGAGGAATAATTGTCAAAAGTATATTTGTTCGAATGATTGGTAAGTTATTTTTATATCTAGATTGCAAATTAATTTAATACTCAAGCTGGAGGTGGATTTTGATATCATGATAAGAGTTCGATATGTCGAATTTACATTTAGATTCATTCAAAATAAGAACATTTCATAATGTAATGGAAGAGTTAATTTGGTATGGGATGAGGAAATTGAGAGATTGATAGTGAACGGATTCGATCATTCTCCAATTCCATGTGGTGGATTTTTTTTTTCTCGATTAAATTGTGTTAGGACTCATATAGAAATGCCATTTGATAAATGAAGAATAAATTATTCGGAAATGTAGATGGACATCATCGATTTATTGAAGCTCATATATAACATACTCTCGATATTTTTATAACAAATTCCTGAACAAGTAATTTCTGTCAGAATGTCAAATTGAATTTTCATATTTCTGAAATAGATTTTAGAATTTTTTTTTTTCGATTTCCCAGATTGTTTCTACATCTGATATTTCCATATAGAAACTTGAGTAAATTCAAACTGTATGGGATAAATAACGGCTCATGAATCCAACACAAATGTAGCATTTATTGAAGTTTATTAATATGAAACTAGTTTGCGAGGTTAAATGGTGAGTAATAATGAAATTTCCAGGAAAATTCTGAAATTCCAGCGGCATTGTGAGCAAATTTTCTCAAAACATCATTCCCCGTTCCATAAACTCTACTTCACACAAAATGTTGATAGCCACAAGAAGATATCGGATTGCAAACTCTACGAATATTCCACATGTTACACAATAAATTTATCAGTATTATATCATATAAAAGAAAAATATACAAATTGAGTTTATTCAAAACTAAATCTAATTTTCCTCAATAACTACTGAACAATTACTTGTGTTCCGTTCATAAATTCCATTGAGTAACTAATTTCACAATTACCCAAACTAGGTCAAATTAACTCAAATATATAAAAATGTCAATTCTCTTTACTTTATATGAAATAACTACCAATTCACAGAAATGTTAGTTTAAATCCCATCGATGCAATGCGAATATGAATTCTCAAATCAGATGAATAATATTCCCTGGTGATTTGTAATAATATTCAAACATCTGTTACCCACTACAGAATTCTGTGATTCATGTTAGCCCATTTACATTTTAATTGCCCTACATTTGATAGTGGTATTAATTTTATCGACACATTGGGTCGACCACCATGCACATACCCATTTCAGTTATCTTCCTTCGCGATTACATCCATGAAACCATACATATTCCCTTTCGCATATACATAATATATACATATATATTTATATCGAATGGGAGAGAGAAAGGAAGAGAGAGTGAACGACGTCTCGGTACGTGCGGCTCACGTCTATCGGTGGTGGCCAGTAATGGCAACGTGCGCGCCCTGCTATATCCCGAATTGGCACAACCGTTCTGGAATACCTGAAAAGCATTTTAACTCACTCACGACAGCTCGCACCCACCAAATCTGAGCACCGGGTCTTTTGCGAGAGAATATTCGACACGCTCAACTCACCAATAGTATATATATATATGTACACACAGTTTCAATTCCAATACTCCAATTCCAAGATTTCCGATGTGATAACTCCATTACATTACGTGTATATGGTTGGTGTATATAGACAGAGCAAGGTGATAACTTTTTGGATAGAATTGAAACGTTTTTATTTTGCTCAGCACGTTTCTCAATCCTTTTTATTTATGTATGTATTTGTTTAGTTATTTATTTTCTTCCTCATTGATTAAAATACATTGTTTTGATAAGTAATTTCACTATAAGACTGAATTGATCTAAAGTTTTGTGTTTGTGTTCGATTCATCTTTAGATAATCATTTCGATGAGTCATATAATAATGGAAAGAATATTAAACAAAACAAATTATGCTATGAGATACAAAAAAACGAGGTAGATTTTGCATGTTATAATTTCGAAACAAATACGTTGAAATTGGATCTGTTATATATTTGATGTTGCAGAATGTTTGCTCGGAAAATATTGGAAAAAGCTACATTTTCATTTGCATCCGTATCATGCATGTTTAATTGACGGGAAATATTGCGTATATGCTGCGGATTTTACAGGATACATCAAATATATATGGATATATATATACATATATATATCCATATGTGTTCATATTTATAAATTCATCCCTGTGCGATGGCGTCATGGTTGAAAGAGTGGGCGATCCATAAACGCCGGGAGCATTTCATAATGGATCCATCCGACATATGGCTGCTATCATGTTTACAAGCCCGGGTGTTATGGAAATCTATCGTAATAACCTTATTAAAGCCTTGGAGCAATTCTTTATGAGTCTCAGGGCAAAAACATGGAATGGGCATCACTCGCGAATCACTATATAATATATAATATAAAAGAATAAAAAAATGGGGGAAAAAAAAAAGAATGATGAAGAATAGCAGATGCATATCACGTTTTATGCTAATCGAAAAACGTTTAAGGATTATATACGTACATTTAAATGATGATCATCCGGGTGGCAATAAATGCCTCTCACAATTAAATAAAAATTGTAGTACGCGTTTGGAGTTAAAAATTATTTCGTATAATTATTCAATAGGAGTTGTATGATTCCTGCGATGAGTTCATTAAGGATTTCCTTCAATTATTTATCCATCCGTGAATTCTCTCAACGCCCACGATAATGCGAATTGAAAATATTTCTGGTAGCCTCTAGAATGTTTCTTTGCGCATCAAGATAAATTTATTTTCAAAGTTTCGTAAGCAAAAAATATTAAAGACCACAAATCATTTTAATTGTTCTCAGTAATTTATATAGACTTATCGAAATAAAAATATGAAGAATTCAAATACTCAAGAGATTTGGCTTGACCAATCTGAATTTGCGTCTAGGTATTTTTAATGAATAACTGCGATAGCCGCATTCGTACTCATTATTTCATTTTTCATCGTCCATGTATACATTCCTCTTATGATTGCGTGATTGAATGCCATATCGCCCAAGTGTATATAGAATTGTGGGTGCAAATGGTCGATCGGTACGACGGAGCATCGAGATAGGAACTAATTAATGGCGACATCAATCTGACGCCATCTTAGTCGACGGTTATTTCACTCGTTTGCGTTGGTATTACTTAGGGATCGCACCCTCCCTTATTCGTGTTACATATTGTATAACCACCAACATTGTATGCCCACATTGACTACATTCTCCTATTTTCTACTTCAACTTATACCCTCACATACTGTGTGTACAAACGGTTTATATGCATGCTCGCGATCCTGCAACGCGGCTAACCACATTGCTTTAACCTGTACAGTAAAACGACTAGAACGATTTGTAACCCTACTGCTATTCTGCGTGCCACACGGCTCCAAAGATTGAGAGACCCCTGAGGCGTGAGCGATGCAAATTAGTTTCGCCAACAGTGTATATAAGGGGTGTTATTGGGCGCCCATTTCTATCTTGGAAAACCGTCCAATTTCCGCCACATATCCCGTTATAAACCATTCACTTTGAGATGGAATTGTGTGCGGCTTAGACCAGCCTATCTATCATTCAATATTTATTATCAAAATATTTATATGTTTATTTATTAATCAGTTCCTCCTTTTTCTCCTTCATTTTTCATAATTGAATCACATAAAAGCCTATGACAAAAGCTGACGTAAAAATCAAAATTATATTCAATTCTGTTAGTCTTATAAATTTTATTGTCACATTTTTTATTTACAAAAATGTAATTTTGCATGATTGAAATTTATTTGTCAAGATTCTTTTTTGCCAAACAATATTGACAGATGTGTGAAATATGTGAATAAAGAATAAAGGATGGAGGAAAAATGAGGATATTTCATCAAAATGAAGCATGACAAAAAATTAATTTGTCTGTCTGTGGACGAAGTTATCTGTCCAGTAGTTGAATGTTTTTCTACACTTCATGACAATACTGTCGACACTCCCCCTGACATTCTCTTCCTCTTTATCTCTTCTCCTTTCTATATTATATTCAGCTACCAACTCTCAACTCTGACAAACTATCACGTACGCTCCAGCACCAAACTTCATATGAATATACGTATGCGTACATCTAGAATTGTGAAAACACTGCGGATTAATTTTCGTGAATTTCACAAGCCTGATGAGTCAGTGGAGGGCGTAAATTAAAAGCATATATAATAACTTGCTAATTTGTTCAACAGTACTTAGTTCATTTATTGTTAATTATTATACTTCAGTTTTACATTGGATCCATTTATTATTATTATTATTATTATTATTCGGAATATAAATTTGAGATGTTTACTTTAATCAAATTTGATGACACTTTAGAGTTATATTTTGTATATTCTTGCTTTATTCTGTCTTTCAGGATCGTAATAGTGGATATAATGCAGTGCTGCTTGAGAGACAAAATGGAAAGAAGAAAAGCAGAAGGGACGCGCAGTTTTCAAAGTTTATATTGGCTTAATTGGTTCTATAGGCAAAGTATAACTTTACTTTGACGCCAGTTCTTCCATTAAGCATCTCCCAGTTTTATAAAAAGTTTCATTACGTCAGAGCGATTCTTTGAACATCGAGTACTGCACTCGTATAAAATGGTCACTCGATGTTGAAACGATAAACAAATGTCTAGAGGATCAATGTATTTCTCATTATTTATTCAAGCTCATTTTATGCTTCTGTGCACTATGTGATGTTGATGTCGTTCGCCAGCGGTGTTGAACAGTATATTTTTTCTGTTATTGGCACACACTTCCCACCTGAATTTTTACAACCAATGTGTCACCATTTGAAAACAGTGTCGACTAGTTAAACGAACACACTCGTGTATACTCATGTGTGTTTTTGTTTTTTCACTGTTTCACAAATGATTTTTGACAAGTTAACATTAGTAACAATGAGAATCGACATGTTGCATATGCGCGAAAAATTCACAATAGAAAATGAAGTAAATGAAAAAATAAACAAGTAGTTAAATAAATTGGTTACGAGAATTAATTTGTGAGTGATAGAATTAATCACAACCTCGATGCACTATTTCACGGTGAAGCAATTCCAATTGTCGAAAATAATTTCGAAAAAAAATTGTCGACGTTATTATAAAAATTGAAAACCATTGAGAAATTGACTATAAAAACAGATGAATTTTTTTCCATTTGCGGAAATTATACAGCATTTTATTTTATCAAGAGATCGCCACTGAATGAGATCCAAAAATAGCGAGATATTCCAGGGGTAACAATGGGTATAATATGAGAGACATAACATCATTATATTCTCATAGAGAGATAACTTAAATGTCATCTAATTTCGCTTCAACTAGGAACAAATTAATTTCGTCACACTTCGACACAAATTAAAGAGGTAAGACGTGGAATATACAGTGACTTATTTTTTTATTACTCCAATTTGTGTACATTAATTAATTATAATATACTCTTATTTTAATATCATTAATTTGGAATTCAGCTCGAGAACTAAAATATTTTCCACGTCCAAATAGCACGTACCATCTCTCTCTTCATAATTACGACGAGAGTTGAATGGTGCAATTCCTGCTAGGGGAGAAGCAGAGTTTTAAGTGGTCCCCATCGTGGTTACGATGTGTACTATATACAACATGTATACCTCTGTGTGTGGTTCTCGTGATTAGCGTTATAGCACCCACCCCAACACATGACGAGCCACAGAGCTTCGTACATATAATCGGTAATTGCGTAAACAGTACGAAAGCACCACGAAAATTAACATTGTGTGTGTGAGTTGATTGTCAAAAAGGTTAATTAACCAAAATATCATGAATAGAATTATAATACAACACATATATAAATTTTATGTGCGTTTGTAAACATACAAATGCTAATATGACTCTCAATATTAATTCAGATGTCTGTCACACGTTTTCATAGACGTAACAATTGGCATAAACAAATCTCGACGGGAATATTCTGATCATTATCAATTGTTTTTCACGAAAAACAACATTTTTGTAATTAAGAATGTATATTAGTCGCAAAAATTTGATGGATTGCTTAATAGATGAGCATTATTGCTTGAAGAATCAAATTGGAAATAAAAATATTATTTCAATATCGAACAGACAAAACTTCTTAAATATGCATTAAATAATTCCCTAGTTTTCCTTCCGTAAAGTTTTAATCCCTCTTTTTTCTTGATTCCGTTTCTCTCGCAACAATGCTCATTCCATTTGTTTAATTGCGATCATTGAACATCTAAAGTCTGCAATCAACTACAATGTACACAAAAGAACAAGTAAATATTTGCCAAACCATAAGTAATATTGCGCGCACAGACGCACCGTTTGCCATTTTGTTTTACGTCAGTGTTATGATGGTAAATAGTGCACTACTAGAATCACCTATATACACATCTATGCACATGTATATTATATGTGATTTGGTATGAAATGCTCATATTCTTGATGTGCATTCAATCTATCGAGGCACTATTAATATCCATCAAAATTTTCATGGAATGTTCACAGTACGCATGGATTTGCTGTTCGATTTAATGACCACGAGTAAACCATGGTCCACTATCAATTGCTTGATATTATATATGAACAGTACATCCAAATTCATGTTTAATCATCATTGTGCGGAACTCAACAAATAGTTGGTGGAATATTTATTGGTGAATAATTGCTGATGAAGAATTTGAATCATTGAATGCTTGGTTGCAGCACTATTGCTCATAAACGTTAGTATGTACTCTTGTAATACATAATAATTGGTATTTCACTAATTTTACATTTTTATTTCAACATATTGGGTTCACATTCCTGGTGAATTGTAGAGTTTGGGAAATTTTAAACAAGTATATTTTCATTTTTAATAACGGAAAGAATTCACATCGTTTAACACAGTTGGATAAAACTTTAATTGAAAGAATAGAACAAAACATGTCGGGTATCATAATTCCATAATTATACTGGGCGCACATAGATTTTTGCAATGCCTCTGGAAATGAATGTATCAATAGAATTATTATTTTTTTCGATGCTTAGAAAGGAAATCGGAATATTTTAAAAGAGAGCAAATACTAGCTGAATTTGTTTTACTTATTTTACAATTAAATGCAGAATGTATCTGAAATGAATTTAATTTTGTTTTTGAGGATTGGTTAATTATGAAATGTTTTGTGTCGAATGAATAATTAAATATCATACTCTGCATCAATGTCCGAACTGTGCTCGCTTTTACGTATATTGAATATATTTATTTCAATAATATGGAGTGATGCGTAATAGATATATTTCAATATGAACATCACATGGTCATAGGAAGCGAACGAATATAATCAAACCATAAATGTTTATCAAAATATGTAATTCATTCATTCACAAAATAATATATGCCACACAAAATTGACGATGGATGATTAATTGATATGGCTAAAAATCGAATAACAAATTTATTTATAAATCAAAGTTATAATTTTGTTGAAGTTCTTTTGAATATTTAAATTTTTCTCCTGTATTCGTTCAATTATTTTATTATTACTTTGCTCTTTAAAAGCATTCAAACAATGATAGATAGCAGAATTCGAGGAAGATTGTCAAATAGTAAACTCAAATGCTCTCAATTTTCTTACAACAACAACTCGAATTAAATCCCAAAATATTCTCAAGCAGATTTTAGCACAAGTATAATAATCCCGAATTTGTAACTGGGATCTAATACTACAAAAAAAAATTTACTATTACTGAACCAAGAACACTACGAGGTGAAGGGATTAATGCAGCTGGAAAGCTTAATTTGCCAGAGTTAGTAAAATTTGTAGAAATTCATGAATAATCATGAGATACATTAATGTTGTCCGAAGAATATTCATGAAAATCTCGTTGAGATGATAGCGGTGCACTGAGCAAAGAGATATACCCGCCACTTTCGACGCGCGATCTCTTGAGGAAGGAAACAGAAGTGAAGGCGAGTGGTCGAGCAAAACTATGGTATTTGGTATATGTATATATATATATATACATGCACAAATGAAAATGACGACGACGACAAAGAAGAAGAAGAAGAAGAAGACGAAGAAGGAGATGTTCCAAAGCCAATATAACTTCTATTTGCGTTTGCTTGACGCTTTTCCAAATTAAAATATTCAAATCATTTGGGATTATCTCACGTTTTTATTGTCCTTTATTTTCACTCGTCTTCTTCCATCACTTCCAAATGACCTACATTTAGTTTCTCATGAAGATTGTGAAACATAATTCGTCCACCTGGATCGCGTAACAAAAATATCAGCACAGAGAAAGATATCGACTGGAATATTTAGAACAAAAATCAAATACATCACAATATCTTTTATAAAAATAGGACATACCAATGGTATTGAATTACAGTTATTTATTCGATAAAGTTGTTTTCGATAAAGATAACACCACCAAACGTGATAATAAACGCGATTAGATCGAAGCGAAAATTATTTTTGAACTCAAGCAGATGGATATTTCTGTTTAATGGAATTGCAGACATCGGACAGTATTCTCATTTCATATAAATTATTCTTTTTCAGAAATCTATCTCAAATATGAATAGAATGCTATAATAAGGAATATCGAACGCTTTATACAATCGTTTTGACATCTACGTCATACTTTGAAATATCTGGAGATTCTAAATGATTCTGCATCTGAGTCATTTCGATAGCATCTTTTCCTCAATTGGCAAAATTTATATAAAGATAAAATTATCAATTAATCCTGGGCTTAACAGCGAAGCTTTTTGCATCTTTTATTTTTTCATTTCGACCCTCTTGAATTACAGTTGCGATTCATCCTTTATTTTCTCGATGGCATACATAATGCTATGAGAAAAAAATTAATAGGTATTACATCTTCTACAGTAGTTACGATCAATATGTTGACATGATTGGTTTTTTTTTTCTTCTCTTTCGAATCTGCTGAGCCATTATCAAGAGACATGTCGAATAAGAAAAGGAGGATTGTGAATGACGGGCAATGTCGTGAGTACGGATTTCACTCTCTTTTTCATTAATCTAGTGAATTGGCGGCTTGACACGTGTAAAAGAAAAATGAAAAGCTGGAAAAGAGGAAGGAAAAAAATGGATGGAGAAAATATGGATGAAAGAAATGGTAAAGTGGAGAAAAATGGAGTGACTACATAACGTGCTTGTTGTATCGATTTTTGTCTCGTGACAATGGTGGCGCATATCCCAAGAGAAAATTAAATATATATATATATATATATATTGTATGAATAGAAATTGTATATATATTTGTGAGGCTGTTAATGAAAGCTAAGTGAAAAGCACTTTTCTCAACAGCAAACATTTCAAAATGTTTTTCTCGTCACTCGATTATAGAGAATTTTTCTTATATTATTCACCAGTTCCTCAAGCTGAAAAAAGAAAGAAAGAAAGAAAAAAGAATAAATTTTATATGTCAACTTAAAAGTTTCTACACACAAGTGAAATCTTGTTAAAATATTCCGCGTCATTTCGAGTATGCCGAAGGGAAAATGTAACGGTGAGTGTTGGAAGGAATAAAAACAATTTGTTCTTGGACTAAAAGCATGAAAACACCAGACACGATTTATATTTTTATTCATTTTCGCAATACAATCAAAATTATAATTCATTTGACTCTGAATTCTGATCTCCATATTTTTTTTATTCCTTCTTCATTTTGAATACAAAAAGGAGTTGGAATAATTTTTCTGAACACTGTTCATACTGTTTTACATGAAAAAGGATTATAATGAATGTGATTGATTCAATGCATCGATTGCTGATGAATTTCATAATGATATTAAATATAATTCCGATGATAATCACTCTTAGAGGAACTGTAACAACGTAAACAAAATGATGCACCTACATGTTCACTGTAGCACGTGCGTTTAGCATACATTTAGAATACATCATATACACAGTTTCTATACAGTAAAGCGACATTATATGACCGCTTATACTAGAGCTCTCGAACGTCGTTGTTCGCTCAATGGTTCGCATTTTACGCGCGTAACGTTCGTTCCATCGCACGGACGCGTAAAATCCATAATGAGACCACGGCTGTGGTGCTCTCACACTTCACTACCTCAGCGCATAAACATATATGTAATAAACAGCTTATACATGTATATATATATATATATATGTGCCAAAAGAGTTTTAAATATACTTTTCTTAAATACGGAAAAAAATGAGGGCAAAAATGATAGATGAAGAGAAGAAGAAAAATGGTTTTTTGTAACAATCCATAAATATAAAACAGGTATAATTTCCTTCAGCGAAGAGTTAAACATTGAAACAATGAAATGTCTGTATAGTCTAAAAAATTATTGCAGGAGGTGTTGCATACACACATAACCTTGCTCACATTTTCACATTACCAATAGTAATGTTAAGTAGATGTAATTGGATAGTTTACCATATATTTTTTACACATGTTTATCCTACACTTCACCTTCTGAAGTGAGCTTTTCATGTGATGTTTTATGTTGCAGTGCAATTGCCACAACTATCAAACGTATTTTTACCTGCCACCCTATGTCAAATTATCTCTCAAACATCCACGAGCAGTTTCCCGCATCACAAGAAAAAAAATGGGAAATAAAAAGAATGTAGAGTAAGGAGGAATAAAAAAACGCAGACAACTTTCAAGAAGTTCACACTTGCTGGTATGGAACATTACTGAAATACATCACACCTGTCCTGTTGCAACTTCGTTTTGCAATTCAGCTAGGTGCTATGTAGAAGTGTGTTCTTGTCTTTAATGAGAAACTGTCGCAGGAAGTCTCGTTAAGGCGATCATGTCAAGGGAGTTTGTACCTGTTATTGCCAATTATCTACGGGATTTGAGTGCATGACGTTACGAGTACTCTCTGATAGAAAAAATAATAGACATAGGTGTTGATGATTCCATTGGAATACAACAATCAATTGAATGAAAATTAATTAAAAATTTAACATGGTGTCATGATACGTTCAATGATATAAACGAGATGCATAAATCTGTTTCTTATTCATTATTCTATACGCTCCAATCAACTGATACTCGTTGTGTAACTCGTCATAATTTATATAAATCATCAGAGCGTTAATATTTAATGAATAAGAAACAATTATTTCTTCCTATCGAATATTTTATCAATATTGACACGAGCCAATTAAAAAAAATAGCTATCGGATCAATTAAACTGAAATGATTGGAAACTGTTTTATTTATTTATTTGGTCATTGTTTATTTTTTTTTTTTCGTCTCCTGTATGGAGTATCGATTGATAAAGGTGACGAGTTGGAATTGTGCCCCTGCTATCAATTGCTGGAGTGTTAGTTCATGTTTGGACATTCCTGGATTAAGTAATACTCTGAGAGAATATCTTGACAGTCATTTGATGATTTGTTATGAAATGTCTGAAAATTATCGTACTTATTCCTGTAGCACTTTCTCATATTGTCATCATCATTTTCCATTTACAATACGTACAACGTATTCATGTCTTTGATAATAAGGATTAATTGTTCAATTAAATGTGAACTTAATGTGCACGGTGAGGGAAACATCGGAATTGAGTTCCATCATATACCAACCCATTTCATTATCTCCATGATAATATTCTAATATATAATCAGTTGCACGGGAATTCCTCAAAATTTACTCTTGCAATCATCCCTGATCGTCCTTGTTTTTTTCTCCTCTACTTTTAATGATTTTTATGATAAAACGTAGCTTCCATAAACGTCGCATTCATCCGGGTACGTGAGACGATTAAACTTGAAAATTTACATAGCCGTTTAATTTGCATGAGTTTATTAAAATTTTGGCATGAGCAGTAAACTATCGTACGTGCAGGTTATCTTACATAACATTTTCCTCTTGTCTACCCAGGTGGCCCTAATGTTATTCAATACCGATCGTCCAAATTGTATCCTTCATACAGAGTACTGAGTAGGAAAAAAAAAAAACATTTCCAAATGAGTTGTGATTTTATTAACTGAGTATACAAACAAGACGAAATTCCACAACGTTCAGTAGAGCGGAATAAATTTTCGTTTCAAATTTTCTTCTTACTAAACTACGCGTACAATCGCTATTCGTCTCGATCGACCGAAAGGATCGACTGCAATAAATCCTTTAAGAGAATATATATATAAAAGAGACGAAAAAAAAAGAAAAAAAAATGAATAGAAAGGAAAACGTATGCACGTTGGATTTTATTGGATGATCGAGAAGTTTTACACGTCGAAAGAGAGTGGCATAAAGAGTTACGAGAATGAATGCGATGCTGAATTCAAAATTAGAAGAACACAACGAATATATATATATATATATATATATATATATATTTATGCACACATTTATTCTCATACATTCTGTTAGAACATTATTTTCTTCTGACTACTATTTTCGCAACAATTATAAACCGTAGATTTGCGGTCAAACTCGCGTGTGAATGTTAAAAAGCCATATGCTAGAGAACTTCGTCTATATCGGGTGAAATAAAATTACCAGATTGATTCCATCAATAGTCAGTTACAGAGTTGAGATACGATGGAAAATACTCTATCAAAAGTATCATTAAAAAACCATTCAAACTCGAAACAAGTTTTTTCTCCCTATCCAACGTCTAGAAAAGTTATCATAAATTGGCATATTAAATGAGGTTTATGAATATAATGAGAACCAGTACAAAACTTCTGGGTATTAAGAATCAAATAATTCCGACCCATCTCAATATAAAAACTAAGAAAAATTTTATCAATTAAATATTGATGACTTCATGGTTTTCTTGAATTGTACTCAATAAATAATCGAATGAAACAAAAACACTTTTGATCTTAGATGAACACAACTATTCGAAGATTGTTTGTCATTTGTGGAGAATCGCGTAGTTCTAGTACACACTGTATGTGTTTATACACATGCACATTGGCTGAAACGTTTGCGAGAAGAAAATATGGAAAAAAAAAGGTGGATAATAACGCGGCGGACAGCCAATCTCGCTCAGCGACCGCCACGTCTCGTGAATTTTCATTCTCGATCCCGTAACGCGCTCGTTCGGGAACTTTAACGACCTGGCCACTCGGTCTAACCACCGCGTAATTGTATGGCCACATGCTTTTGCTCCTCTCACGTTCGTTTCACGCTCAGGAATTGCAGTTGGAAGTTTCTAACATAAACCATCTTCCTTAAACATGCATCATCTAGCTACTGGGCTATTACACAGATATACAGTATGTGTCTGATTTCATATACATTTCGTATGTATTTGAATTCATATACATCTGTTGAAATATATAATTGTGGGTATGTCACAAACTAAAATGATAGGACAGTTCATACAATTCTATTGTGACAATATGTAGATATTCAATTGATGAGGAAATTAATTGCCATTAATTAATCCATTCGAATTTTCTACTGTTTGGATACGTTTGTGTTTAATTCAAGTACCAACAAATTGTGTAGACCAACATTTTTCTTTCTATGAATGTGTAAGAATGATTGATAGACAATTAGTTAGAGTGTTCGTGTTTGAATTTTATCACAATAGTCAGTTTATTTATAACAGGATTTATTCGTGTAATTTTTATCATACATTGTTGAAGATTAAACGATGCAAGTTTAATCAATCAGAAATGTTTTCAATTCGATTGGATTCATATATTGTCCACTCCCTTTTGCTCTTTTCTATTTTTAAATATTTTTTTTTTATTCAATAACATGAAATGAAAATTGTATTTTTACGAGCATTGTCACTATTGACGTGCAAAGCATGCCCAATGTTCTGGTTTAATTTTCAGCTATAATTTCACACGAAATAATGAAAAAAAAAAGAGAAACATAGAAAAACAGTGTTTGGGTTGGATTGTAAAAGCAGGAATTCCACACGGGGAAAAAAAAACGAAAAGGGGAGTGTGAAAATTTACGCAATTGATGTTTCGCACGAGTGCGCGTTTGTATATCTGGGTACAAAGTTGTGCGTGTCCAGATTTTTTCTGCTTGGCAGAACAAGAAAAATTTTTGAATGGCACGCGCATCAATGGCAAAACCATACACAACACGCCTTTTTTGTTATAATAAAATGGGAATGAGTGCACGTCCCTTCACGTCCAATACACAAGCAACATAATTTTCTTCCGACCCAATGAAATACAATTTAATTTACAAAAAAAAAGAAATGAATAAATGAATAATCAAATAACAAAAACTGTTCTTTTTCTGTACTGCGAGACAAAGTAAAATTGAATTTCACAGATTTATTCAAATGTGGTTGTAACAATTGGAAAACAATTGCAAATGATACTGAATATAAAAACAAGTTGTAGATTCAATTTCAGTTTGAACCCTTTATGTTGATTGAAAAATGAACTTACTCCTCATCAAAATATTCACAGCTCAAAAAAATCAAAAAATTTCCTGGTTTTCAAATACAAATTCTGGGTAACGTAAAAAACTCTTCACATAAAAAACAAAACTCTTCACGCCGATTTAAAACAATTTTTTTTCGTGGTTGTGCATCTACATAATTACAATCCTACAGATATTGAATACGTAGAGCCACCATGTATTGTCCTCTATTGAATTTTGGGATAAAGCCTTTTGCATCAGCGTCAAAGAGAAGGTAAAATGTTAAAATCCCTTATATTTCATCATTGATCCATATGAAGCCCAAAGTGAACAGTAATCGTTTTCAAACGTGATTCCCATTTTTTGTAGTGTCGACACGAGACCAACTTTCTGACGGATTGAACTAACTCGAACAAGGGACATCCATATACCCTACGCATTCACAGACACACACACGTACATTAGTAAATATTGTTGGAAAAAGACGGAGTAACGGATATCCCCCGTCTGATCCAATGCAGACTTCAACTACTTCCAGACTTCTTTTCTCATCGAACACGAACTATACATATAACGTATTCCACTTTGAAGTGCCACAAACCACAAATCCATCCGATTCAAATCTAGAAAAGTCCTCGAGGATTTACGCGCAACCCGTATAGAAAATATAAAGGACAGTAGTAGGATTGAAGAAGGGAAATAGACGTAGGGAGAATGAAAAGTTCCACGTCTTCGTGGTTCAAACAAGCAGCCTTGGTATACCCAGGCTTAGACATCCAAATTGCAAGTGCAATTCCGAAAGCTTGGAACAATTGAGTTTGTATGAACACATCTGTGAGACACCAGATATAACAAATATATGGATATACCAATTTATATGAATAATGACGATTTTAGAAGAGAAAAAGGAGTTTTATGAAATGAATATGCTAGAACACAAACATTTGAATAGTTTATTGATAGAGATGTCATTGACAGTGATTTCCGAAGAATTTTCTTCTCAGGTTAACTGCAATAATCAATTCACATTCGGAGAAATTATTCAAGATAATAACAGAATTATCTCGCTCCTCCTTCATGAGTTAGTCGAACATCATCATGATTTTAATTCGTTTCAAAATGTCACTTGAATCCATATTCTTTGTATGGAGAACGAATTCATAAAATATTATAACTGTTCATTTATGAAATTACTTTTTACTTTAAAGTCATTTCATTGTCATGACAAGTGCGATAATTATTCGACACAATGTTTCCGTCGCTCTCTTTGACAATCACATCGATCACGATGTACATTGTTAAATAAAGCTTTCAACCTTCAACACCGGATGTTCCTCCTTTCGATTTATATAGCGGCACGAGTTCTTCGTCAGACATACAGTGAAGTAATAGAGTAAAAGAGAATGTAAAATTATGCATAATATTCAAATTCTCTTAGGACATTTTACGAAAATTTTACCATGTCATACTTCATTACTGCAAGTTCAGTGTGACAAAACGCGCGTTGGAAAATCCAAATTAATTATCAGACAATGTGCAAAAAAAAGACGATTTACCTCTCCTTCTCTTCTTGTTCTATCCCTTTTATGATATTATAAAATATTATAAAATATCGTAACGAATATTGAATATTTGCATCCAGCCAATGATATCCCAATAGCTTCTTCAATTGCGAATATATCACTGTTCCAATATACATAAATTGGCACTATCCTTTGATTTCTCTACGTGCAATCTCATGAAAAGATAATTCTCAATAAAGAATTAAAAGAATTGAGAAGAAGAAAAATTGGGAATGAAATATCCAAGAGATCGAGTCGTGAGGCTGAAGATTCATTTAAAAATTCTTGTGAGAAAGCACTCATCTCTTCGGTAACTGAAAGAAAAAGGCGGAAAATAAAAAATAAATGATGAAAAGTGATCGTAAGTTCTTTAAGGGATGAAATTCACAGAATAAGGTGGGAGTAAACAGTTGTGGCTATATACCAATGGATATAATAGTTGGGCTTCCGTCACACTCGGCAAAAGTTTGAACTTTTGATACTTTATTCGGTCTCCGAATAACTTTTAATATCCGGACTTACTTATATCAAGAAAATCCGCACTCACTCTGTGCTGTGCTCCCGTTTTTATTCCCACACTGTGCCACCTTCCTATACAATCTGCTCTGCTTTACCTATACCCCTATATCATCTCTTTATACCTCTTTGCGCCTGAAACGAGTGCAAAAAAAAGTATACGAACGAGAAAAGACTGGAGAGAGATCGAAAAACAGAAAAGAGGAAAACGGAACGATCAAGAATCTCCGAATGACAAAGCGAAATTGGTACAAACTTTGTGGGTGCCAACATAAAGTTGAAGTAGTTCTTCTACTTAGTTATTTTATCAAGTCAAAATCATGGATAATTTATTAACGTGTCAGTAGATGAACTGGCATGAGAATTTTATCAAGGATTTTTCAACATAATCTGGGTAACATTTGGACTTGTTGGAAAATATTAATGAATGAAATACCATGACTTGATATATTAAATTCTGTATTCAAAATCGCACAGTTTCAATCCTTTTAGACACTGCATGCTCTTGATATATTACAAATAAGCCCATCCAGTTCATCTATATACCATTTGCAATTATATCTCCTATTATATCTATATCTCCTTTGTCTGAGATTCATTGTCGTCTCATTAGCGAGCCCCATAATTGCAATAAAACCCCGCAAGGAGATTATCATACCTGGACCATTCATGTGAATTTAATAAAAGGCGAGATAATAATAATTTTCTTCTCATGATTTTTTTACTTTGTGAATTTTTTCTTTTTTGAATTATTTCATCCATTATCAAACTGTATAAAGCGCAAATAATATCGTAGCAGTTCATAACCTCAGTGGTTGGTACGCAAAATGAGAAAATGATTTATATGGAAGTCAAAGTTTCACTGTTGAAGATTCATTTTGGTTTTCATCTTATTTTTTTTTTTCCCGTTAGCATTTTTCTCCAGCTTTGTCCGGTACAACTGTTATATACTCGCGATCTATTGTTTTAAGTTTGTCTATACGAGGTCAGATAATCTATGCCGTGTAGAAAATGTCTCTATATATACGTAAATATTACAGTGACATGCAGTTGTTATGTAGTCCAACAGTATATGTGATACTTACTGTCACATTGTCATTATGTCTTCTATATATACATCACGATTCACGTGCATAAATAATAAAAATTGTGTGTAGAAGCACTAGATTACGAGTGACAAGACACGTTTAGCATGAAACATGTATCATTTGTACGTAGATGAATGTCGTATGGCTATTCGTATATTTGCATTGCATGAAGGCGAGTATTAATTTTTATTTTATATACTGAGCAAACAACTCCGATGGAATTTAATGAAGCTTATTAAATGCTTTCATACATGATTTTGTTGAATGCAACAAATTATGAATATGCGTTTGAATTGGATAGTTTATTCATGCACACTGTAGAAAATTGATAGTGTGAAATTCTATGTGGTATTGCCACTCATTATCTTTTTTTTTTGTAGATTCTATTTCTATCACCAGAGGGAAATTAATTATTTGACTTAGTTTTATGATATTGTGAGTGTAAAAGTTCTGAATGCGTCAGCTTTATAAACATTCGACAACAGGTTTTCATTTCAGGTGATTAAATTCTTTTGTTGTACTACAAAACTAAACTTTCCAATCAACTACAATTAAATTCGAAAATAATTAGTAGTTTCTTTTCTTTTGTTTTTAAATTCATCGACATAATATAATAATATTCTTAATTGGTGATGTATTTTGAATTGCTTCGCTCCAGTTCTGTCACCGAAACATTCACTAGATTAAATACCGATGAAAAAAATCGAAATATTCTTCTATGTAAAGAAAATCTATTATTTCTCTTCTTCATATATATCTACAGATTTTTTTTGTGACATGTGATAAGCACATTAAATAATTTTCATTGTATATAATGCACTCATGATTGCGAATAATGCAAAACGATGGTTATTTCTGAGGAAAAAGTCCATAGAAATTTCTCCTAACAACGAGTAGAGAGGAAATAGAATCACATTAGTATTATGCATTACACCATTTTCACGAATATGCGCGAATATAACAACCGTCATTCATCTCTTTTCTTCTTTCCACCGCTTTTCCACATTCTCCATTCTTTAAAAAACCTATTTTATAGTAACCTACAGTTGGAATACACGTTTCGACAATTTATATTGCATGGAGTCATGCAATTTTTATTGGAATGTCTGTTACGTGCTACGACAATCCTGTCGTTAAATTATTCGATGTCTCCCGACGAGCACTCTTGCCTTTGAAGTTTTGCGCTGCCGTCGTGCCACCGTGTACTATGCGCTTCATATACAGCCTCGTCACCAGTTTTACTAGAAATACGCAACACATATACACAAGAAAGGAATTGAAGGGAAGACATGGGAGTGAAGGAGGCATATGAGGATAGAAACGAGATTTACAGAAGAAACCACGACATTTGGAAACTCACTGGATATATTTCGTACTGAATTACGTCAGTGACGTTTTATCTGAAGCCAAGGTTCATTCTTCAATAACTAGGCTAAGTTGGACGTGAATATTATTACAATAATCCGATTTTACTTCTGATAGTAAAACTATATTACTAATGAATATATTTCCTGGTAATTACGGTGAACTCTCTCTTCTTCTCCATTCGTTTTTGCATCTCCGATTTTTTTTTCGAGGTCACCAGAGAATCATTAAGATTCATGTTACTAGTTAAATTGAGAAACTCTTGCATACATATTCATGTTCTTACAGGTGCTATAGATCGTTAAAAAACAATCGATAAGATACTGTGGAAACTTTTCACTTTCTTTGTCAGAGGATAACATATTTTATACACAACCGAATTTACAGATAATCGATGTTGGAACGTCTAGATAAAAAAAATAATTTTACAAGGGTTTTATTTTAGGTTTATATGTTAGTCTCTAAAAAAATCATCTGAGTTATAGAAAACTAATTGAACTATTATTCAACATGGGTGATACAAGATATTTATTATTGGCAACCAATATTTTTACTCTCTATCACATGTTTCTTGTCAGCAATATTCGTATTCGCACAAGGGTGAGAAAAATACGGAAAAAACCAACATCAGATACACCCGGTCATGACATCAATCTCTTGGTCAGCGCAAGTAATATTCGAATGTTTCGTAGAAAAAATCGTAACATTATCACATAAATCTTGAAGTTTGAGATATTGATGCTATCTGTTTCCTAAAATTTCATATCTACAGGCAATATCATGTTCAAGAAATGAACTTTTATATCGAGTATTTGCAAAAACTCAATTTCCCATTTGGCATTCAACTAAATTGTTAACAACGTGCCACATCACTGCAATCTTAAATATACCATAACCCCCATTTTTCTCTCCATTATTTCCATCCGATTCTCTTCTGGCAATAACACTGCTAGTACATCAGTCGACGTGGAGTTATATATATCTTCATGTATACATATAAAAGCCGTTTGTTTCTCCGCAATCTCTACGTCGGTAAATTCTGGACATGCAGCAATTCAACTTGGCTTTGGTGGTGATGGTTTAGTATACCAATGAAATAGAAATGATCATGACTATTTAGAAACTCGGAGAGTTTAAACGATGGTGCATGGGTTATATATCTAAAGATTGGCAGATGAACTGTATATAAATTATCACGCGAGTGTGTGGTGATGAGACCGAAAATTTGTATCATTGCAATCTAGGAATGAGTTTGTAGAAGTAACATTAAAGTTACACTCCCTTGAATGGATCTCAAACGAAATCGGTTGATCTTTCTCGTGTTTGTAGTCGTGGTAAAGAGTTCGACTGTGTGTATTTATAGTATTACAGTGACGTGAATGCGATATATGCGGGCGGGGCATGCTATCACAATCTCTTCGTGGCCATAACTCTTCAAAGTCTGTATATTTCGTCTATTGATAGAAAACTGTTTGAAACATATTCGTTTTCATTTAATTAAATGGGAATACTCTTCATATCCAGTGATGCACCATCAGCTGATTGCCACTGTAAGATAGAGACGATGAAATTGAAGCGACTGGAAAAATAATTAAATTACAATCAAAACATTGGGTTTGATTTATATTGATGTATTTTCATTATCAAATAACTTCAATTGATAAACACTTCTCAAATATTCAATCGATTGAGAACCAGCAGAGAATTTTCCACAGAATGTAAACAGACTCTTGTCACAACTCACCAACCAATTCGAATTAGTTTGCTTTTCTGTATTTAGAAATGTGTCTGTAATGATCAACAGGTTTGGCACGAAGAATTACGTCAATGTGAAGACCAGTCACAGAAAGTGATGAGGGGATTAGAAAAATAGTTTCGTTAGTATTCATTTCGCTATTTGTAAATAAAACGTATTTCAGTACGTTTCAAGAATGTTCGTGTTTGTTATTATACGAAATAATACAACTGCATGAGAAAAAGTAAACAACACTATATTGTTGTAATTATCTCTTTACTCGCGATAATATAACTGTATATGTATTTACAACAGAGGAGCTCGTTATTGCCTTTCATTTAATTTTACGAAACTAAGACGCCACGAGTATATAAACGTGATTGTTACTTCAACGAGCGCGGTGATGGCAGGCAGCCAATTTCTACAAAACTTACAGGCACACGTTGTTATAGTAATGGTTTTCCTACGCGGCAATTTCTCTTGGGACATGGCGGTTTGTTGTCGGAAATAAATGAAGTTTGTTCCACTTCCGTCATCACTTTTATTCTTTTATGCATCACAAAGATCAATATTTATTGATCTGTGTGTTTAATAAATGAACTCGAGATTGAGTACATAGTGATGATATCAAAAGTTTGATAAATAATAAGGAACAGTAAATGACAAAATCATGTGAGAACAGAATTTATTATCCTAAAATTGGAAATTTATAGTACAGTCTGATGATCTCTGTTGAAAATGCTTTTAAGAATGTAAACATAATTGTCTGGTGTGGATATAATACATAAAATTTCATAGATAATTAATTTCTTTTCGGATATGACAACAAAACAGTTGAATAGAAATGAATGTCAGGGTGTTCTTCATGCAAATCTGTATTTCATTTCATTGATTCTGTGCCAAATATTGAAATGAGAAGTTGAACCGTTTTTGTTTTCAGTCTATTCTACCAACTGTAATTATTTGTTATTATCCTACTCAAGCATGCGATAAAACCACGAAGTCCCGTATAAAGTAAATGTACTGTTGAAAACATCGAGAAAGCGAATAAAACATCAAATTTAAGTCTTTTAAAAATAGGATCCGCACAGCGAGTATGAATATAATACGAAAATATTGGATTACACGTATTCACCCTCCGGCAAACCATGAAAAATAAAAAATTATCATCCTACGTATAACTAACTACACGGCATAGTAGGTAAAAAAAGAATTTCGTAACTGGAAAGCGACCTGAATGCTTTTGTGCTCCACAAAAATCTCATTATCTTTGGAAAATTGTTACGCGACTAAGTTTGAACGAATACCAGTGGTATTATAATGATCAACTTTGCTTCTCCACGTTGTGGGGCCTTTGCTTTTTGTAGGGTCGTCTTGTATGCCGACAGAATGAGAAGCGAGATTGTGAGAGTTTTTGTTGAGTGAACATCCAAAGGAAGAAGAGAGTAAAGAAGGAAACAAGAGAGAATAGAAGGGAGAAAGTGATGTAGAGTATATAACTTCATTTTCCAACGAATCGACGTCCCTCCATTTTTATATGCAAAATACTTCAAGAGCTTAGCCGCACCCTGGAGGAATAATTCAGTACCCGAAGAAATAAAAGAATGAATGAAGAAGAAAAATGTGAAAATAAATAAAAAAATACGAAAGAAGAATAGAAATAAAAAATTAAATATCAAAAAAAGAGTTAAACAAAAGAAATTATTTATGTTCTGAAGATCGATATCATCGACACTGATAGGATTTTTCGATGCTCGTTCAAACGTAATCGCTCATTGTGACTTGCGTAGATGACTTCAATCGATAAATCGATATTGTCGACTAATTACCGGATGATGAAACAGGATGGGTGGAAAGATTTTTTCATTTTTTAGCTCCTCTTCTACCGTCCCAATTACTGTGTTGTTTCGCAATTGCCGATCCGGGCAACCATTATTGTTTTATATAGAAATACGTATACATATATATCTGTATAATTTTTTTTGTTTCTTCACTGATTTTTCTCAATTTTGCCTCGTGCCACTATATGCACGACCAATCCATCCAATTAACGAGAAGAAACGTGCCACTTTTTAACGACAATGTGATAACCGCAAAATGCTCTCACGTACTTAATATAGAATTCGATAAGATATTGTTTATTGAATGGAGTTTTTTTAATTAATACATGAACAAGATTTTGCAGCCTTATACTAAAGCAGCTTACGCTTCATTGATAAATTCTTTTTCTATATCAAAAGTTTCTATAAAAATGTGAAAATACATCAAAGAAATTGAATTGAAAATAATATTCATTAAAACGATTTCAATTTTTCTCAGTTTACATAAACAACTCAATTACATTTTCAATATTTTACCATTGAATCCTGCAGGTAGTTGACAAGAGTCGTTATCATGACTTATGGTGTCTACAGATGAATAATTAACTTCATATCTTTGTTTTTTTCATTTCGACGAGACGTTTCTTGTTATTGGCAGCACAGCCATCCACCTCTGTATGTAGTTTAAAAACTTGAGGTTGTTAAATTCTGTTAAGGTTATAAATTTTTTTTTCTTCTTGTATAATGTAGTTAGACGAGTGTATGTATGTGAAAAAGCTTGGTATATCCACTAGTTGAGGTATAGTCTGGTGTAGAGCTCGCAATTTTCTGCTTATCGTTGAGGGGGGTAGTAAACTTTTATCTTTACGTGATATATAACCCCAGTGAGTTCTAGGAGAAACGTTGGATTTTTTTTTTTCTTCATTTCTGTTTTTTTCTTCTTTTGGTATGTACCTTGTCTTGCCAATTTCGAAGCGAACGAACTTCCCACTGTCCGAGAAAGTGCTCAAATGCGAATGAAAGCTCCGCTTGTATACCAAATATAAAGAAAGAAACGATGGATAAAGATGAGAGAGTGAGAGGGTATTGGTGAAGATGAGGAAGTGTGTAGAGGAATTGGAGAATCAATACACGATCTGAGTGTTACATGTTGAAAATAATATGTGATAAGTAGACTCCAAAACGATTTGATCAAAAATGGGCAATTCTGGTGATAAAATGACATTATAATCTAATTCAATTCATCACTCTCTAATATCTCATATATTTACATAATTACCTAGGTTTTGCAATGAGTAACCCTACCCCAAGTGTAAAAACACGGCAATAATTCCCTCAAATACCTGTATATCACACGCTCAACTTGATATATAGCAAAAGCAAAAAGGCAAACGAATTGAAGAAGAAATAAAGCAAGAGGCTTAACCTGGAATTAACGTAAAACGCTATTCAATTTTCAAAGCAGTTATGTTGAATACTATCGTTAGCGTGAATGAACCTTAATCTCTCGTAATTGGTTTCACAGGCAAATGCCAAATCGATTGAATGAAGAAGCACAAAAAAAAATAACAAAAACAAAACAGTTACAAGAAACTCTGTACATTTAATAATAAATAAATCTTAGTTAGAATCAATACTCTGTCTGATGCTTTTTGTTTCCACTACATCTACGACATCATTAATTAATAGGAGTCTGTTACAAAAAGCACTTGCAGACAAAAAAAAACTCAAATCAACCCACCATTATTGCCATAATAGTCTCAGTATTCGGATCATTCTGTACTACGAGTAACAATAACGATTGCAAATCATCAATGAAAATTATTCAATTCGCAAAACCTTCACAAATATCCCAATGAATCAACTTTTTTTTATTCATTTTTCCTAAGACAAAATTATTTAATTGCTTGTTCAATGATAAATTGTTATATCAAACTAATGAATTTCCCTATAAACATTTTCATATACGTTTACATTATTTATTTTCACCCAACCCAAACATGAACGCATACACACGAAAAATAGACCAATTGTATAACTATATAGAGAATTTCAAGTCACGCGACGTCGTGTCTGTCGACCATTCGTTGTTGATATAAAACCAACCTCGTGGCAAACCAAAAACATATATATCCGTATACAGATGAAATAGAGTAAACTGGAAAGCATACATAAACGAAAAGAAAGTTGTTTTTCGACATTTATATAGGATAAAAAGTGTAAAAAAAAATTATAGAATAAAAAAATGAATGCGCGTGCATCAGTCACGATTGTATTGCCAAGTTTATAAGGCACAAATACAGAATATATAGAAGGAAGGCGGGGGCATAAAACAATTTCCGTGATAGACCGAATAAATATGCTTTCCTGTCTACGCCCATTCCCGAGGGATTATCCAAATCATAGAGTTAATCATTCCCCTTCCCTCTCACCTCACATACCCCTTCACCCTCCTTCCTCCCTTATCCCATAGCCATGCCATTCGTCGATCGATCGAGTTGTTATCTAGTCACGCGAATCCCCGAGCCCAACTGAGTGTATGTTGTTTAAGATACCACAAATAAACTCTAGCCATATCAGTTGTACGTATTTAGTATATACTTTTATGTACAAGTAGACGCGTTTATATATGTATGGATGTATGGCAAAGTGAAATAATCATATGCGTCAGAGAAGTAACAAATTTTTTTCCAGATATCTTAATGTATTTTTGAGGTTATTCATTGCTTTTGGTATGGGCAACTGGAATTAATTGCGAGAATAACTTTATTGTACTTTATTATCGTGATACATTGGGAAAAAAATTGTCATGAAATGTCCTTTGGTTTGAAACAGATTTGTATCTGAGGTACTGCGATAATCATTGAAAAATTCTGTTGCATTGGAATATGCAACGTGTCCTACTGATGTTTTATCAATAATTTTCTTTACAATATTTATTTTTCTTTCAACTGTACATTAATGGATTTTCCGACACTCAATATATTGAGAGACAATGACACATGACAAAGAATAAAATTAATTGAGTTGGAATGATCCTGAGGATGTCATTATTATATTCTTCTTATTATTCCGGAACCAAAAAAAAATTAGGCACAAAATTTATTAATCAAATGATAAATATTCTCAGAATAAAAAGGAGACATTATAAAAGTCATCCCAAGTGTAGAAAATATTTGTTTATAAAAAATCATAAAAAAATTTCTTTCCCTACGTCCTGTACTCCATCAGACTTACAATCCCATCTCCAAACAATTCCATATAAATAATTTCATATTTCCTCATTGTCATATTTAAAAAAAATGAAGAAAAAAAAAAAATGCAAACAAAATTGAAACATCATATAAACATTTTCTCCCTTCACTTTTCACGAGTGATTACCTACCCGTATCGTTACTTTCCTTCCTTTATCCCTTCTTCTATATTTCTCCACCGTAATTCTAACGAACAGCGGAATTTCGTGCAGTCGAAGCTGCACATCCAGCTTTGGTGAAATAGCCTGCGGGAATTGGGTCAGTTGTGAGGCAATGTTGTATATATGAAAGAGGAAACGGCGTAGACAGAGGAGCCAAGTGGTCTGCGCGAAAGCAAGGGTAAAGTAAATGCATATACATATATACTTATATATACACATACCGTATACGTATATGTAGCATGTAAAGCGAAGAAAGGAGTAAAGGTCGTTGGAGGCCATTGGAGAGATCTCGCTGGTTCTTGGATTTCACATATATTTCCGGACTCAACCAGTCCACAGTGAGTGAGAATAAAATAAAAAAAGCAACGAATATAATGTCATATGGTTGAAAAGATTGAAAAGAAGAAACGAATCAATATGTAGATATGAAAAGTCACTCGTCCAATAGCCAAACCACATTGTAATTTTCCTGCGAATATGTTGATATTTTTTATATTTGCAATGTACTTTTCACCATATTCGTAATTGAAAACTACGTCAATGGTTATAATAAAGAAGAAGAGGTGAGGAAAAAATAAACTGAATGAGAATTGAATGAGGAGAAACGAGAAAGGGCGAATGAAATGAAGTTGAAAGGCTTTTCGATTGGAAATAACACCTTGTGATGATCAGAAGAGGAAACACAAGTGCAGGGGGAGAAAGAGCTATTGATGAAAGCAATAGTGGTGGTAGCACGAATCAATCACGTCGAAGAATATGAGTCTGCATTTGTGCGATATATTTATTTGTGTATGTATTCTACACGAGGACTAACCCAACTCCGATCTGCAAATCCCTCGAGGCTACGCGCTCAAGTATATATTGGGTGATTGAAAATTGCATGTGAATCTATATAGGTATGTACCTGCGAATATATTCCTTATTTATTTTCATTTCAATTCTCGTTGGGACGCGGTTTGGTGTTCAATTAAAGTAATATGAGTGCACTGTGATGTTATACATGGAAATATATCATTCAATTAATTCGATTGAATATAAAATTACCGATGATATTGATTAAAGATTGCCGAATATGAGTTCTTAAAGGAAGTTAATTTATTGGGAGCAGTTGATATTTTATTTAAGAGAAAGAGTTTGGTTAGTGGTATTGTTTTGCTTTTTATTATTTCAATTGGTTGATGGTGAAAAGTGGTTTTCCTTTTATGATGAATTAATAATAGTTTTAATCTTAATTTCGTTATGTTGCTGATATTCCTGCTGACTTTGGTCACGGTCATGTATTACAAATCTTTTTATTACTGGATAAATGTTCCCCTTTAAGTCTCGTTTAATCGAATTGATAGAATATACAGTTTTCTATCACCATTCTAAGATTATAAAAATAACTAACGATTTGATATTGAGATGTTATGCTTTCCTACAGTGCCCAGAAACCGAGAATTCTTATGAATTTTTCTCTCCAAGAGACGAATAAATTATGACTCTGTCGTCATTAGCATATTTTCATTAGTCTTCTTGCGAATTATGTACAGAAATTAGGTGAAATGAAATCAATATTTCAGTTGTCATAAAGTGGAGATTGTGACAGAATGAAATATATATGTCTGATGTGACAGTTGACCTAATTAAATCCTTTGTGAGCATCAGATATTTGAAGAATTTCAATTATCTTAGAGAAGACGATTGTTATCAAACCCAAGGTAACCACTGCTGAAAGAAGGAAAAATAGGACATTCAAGAAATAAACGATTTACGACTATTATTTAACTAATAATACGAATATAAAATTTAATAAATACAAAGATTATTATGACTGTTTCTGAATAAAATTCACTTCAGTGAACAACTTCTTGATCAAGTGAATATTCCAAATGTAAATTCAAATATCCCAGGATTTTTTGACAATGAAACAAAATTGAATCCTTGGAATATTCCCCAGCGCATACAACACACATCAAACTTCTGTATTTCGGAAAATACCTTTGAATACAGCTGAAATTGGAGGCTAAACTCACTTATCACTGTGTGGCTGACATCAAAAAGGGGCTGCACATTCGCTTATGTATGTATATATATCTATGCAGAGTTTACGGTCGCGTATTTTGCATAAGTGAGTGACGAAGGGGAAACACCCGCAAATCGTTTTTTTTTTGTCAACCACCCTCACCCCTTGTGCCAACAGCAATCACAACGAGATAGTGCCACCGAATATCATTAAATTTCATCCAGAGAGCAAGTGAGATAAGACATAGATATATAAATATACACTCTGTATATCAGAAGTTAATGCAAGCGAGACGAAGACACGACAGAGAGAAAAAAGATGATGGAATTTGCAAATCACCTTGCACTTAACTTTCCTCATTCTTTCGCGTCATTCTCACTGGGCCTTGCTTCACGCCCTCGCTTTTGCATTATTCCTCATCTATCTCACTCTTTTCTGCTCCCATTTTCTCACTTCAATGCCCTATATCA
Source organism: Meteorus cinctellus (assembly GCA_030523045.1). Lineage (NCBI taxonomy): Eukaryota > Metazoa > Arthropoda > Insecta > Hymenoptera > Braconidae > Meteorus > Meteorus cinctellus. The sequence goes on from JAPYZF010000326.1 coordinate 85,242, forward strand.
CCCGTTTTTATTCTCTCCTTCTCTCTTCATCTCTTCACTTCCCTGGATTTTACTGTACTCACTTTATTCTAAAGTAAAAAGCCCGCGCCACGCGTCTCACACCCGCAGGTCAAGACTCCTGTTAACCTCCGCCTGGTTTTTAATAAAAAGTTGAGAGACCCCCTCATTCCTCTGGCCAATGCTCAGTATATACATACATACATACACGTATACACCCACATTTACACACCAACGTTGATAATATAACAGTGAACCTCGTTAACCAGAGCACACGACTCCACTTGCAACTTTTGCTCAAGTTCGTAGTAATTTTGCCTTTGGGGATGAAAAATATAACCCCTTTATTCAACCATTGCCTCTGTCTGCTAAACGCACTTTGATATTAATAAAAACTATTATGTGAAAAAATTGTTTTTCCTTTTTTTTCTTGACTTCTTATGCGCTATATTATATACTTCATTATTGAAAAATATAATGAATAGCTCATAAATAAAGCATTTAATTATGCAGATGTTTAAATGATGACTACATTGGTTTTAAGGATTCTCCTACTTTGCACAAAATTATTTTTCATGAACTATGTTACTTCTTGATAATAAATTTTATTACCACAGACTTGGCAAGATTCATCGACCCAACTCTCACATTTGACTGTTTCTATTTATTATTTAAAATTGTTTATAAAATTTATCATCGAAAATAAATTTATTAATGCAGTAATTGGGTTCGTATAAAGTCATCACATATTTACATCAATTTCTGTATGTATGTCAAGCCTGCACATTTGAATTTAATTCAATAATATTGTTCGATATATTGACAGCAAAAATATACAAGCACTAATATATACATCGAATTAATCGAATATAATTCATGATAGAATTAATTTGTATAGAATATCAAATCAAGGTAGGAGAGGGTGATGCTGAATTTTTTCCTGCCATAGTGTATTATTTATAATTCATGACTGTATTGTATGGACAGGGGAATTGTTTGTTGTTTCGATGAAATAACTCTTGACAACATTGAATGATTAAGTTTCTAATAGAATTATGTTGCCACATAGGAATTGTTTTTTCTTCATTTCATTTGAAAATTAATTAGCGAGCGATGAGTCTATTTCCATGTCTTTGTCAGAAGTAAATTTTGAATTTTCTTCTAGACAAAATGCATCTTCGTAATTAACAATCAACATATTCACAAACACAACTCATGAAATTACTCGTAATGAACATTTCTATGATTGCATGAGAGCATAACTAACATTTTCAATGTGCAGGTGTTATAACGTATGAGTTCATGGCTTCAAAGTGAAAATTAGCCTTAAAACACAAACAACTTGCAATACAACCGACAATGTATTACTCATCTAATGAGGATTCCACATCAGAGGTCATTCAAAAGTATAATCAGCACGTGGATGTATACTCGAAGTTTGAATGCTGACCGCGATATATTTGCGAAATGAGTTTCGTTTCGTTGTAGAAGGAGGAAATTTGCAACGCGTGTGGCGGTTGAATTGTGAATATCATTGAAACAAGTTGGGGTTAATGAAAATGTAACGGGCACGTAAAAAATTTGGATACTTTTCCAATCAACGAGAATAAATTGAGGAAGCTGTAAAAAAAAAATGAACATGTAATGAATAATTATGATTTAAGAACATTTATTTAATATGCAATTAATTAAGTGAAGATTTTTATTCTTCTTGATATGATTCTCTTTCAAATATTAAAATACTGCTACTTTACAACCATAGTTTTCAATCTCATTAAACATGTCTCCGAAATACCAGACTTTATTATTGTTGAACTTGCTATAATAACTCCTTTTCCCTTTTTTTTCCTGTCTAAAATAAGTATGCCAGACTCTTATACGCTAATAAAAGTTAATACCTTATTCAAAACACTCCGAATGCCATGGAAAATGCGGTCTTACTTTTATATTCAACATTTCCCTACTTTGAATGTAGAGAAAAGAAAACTTACTAAATTCATAATACCTCCCTGTAACTAAAATTCATTAATTGAAGTCTCACTTTTAACATCTCCCGTATAATTTTTCTATTTATAACTAACAAAAACCAAATCTGCCCAATTAAATCTCACAATCTTCAGAAGTACATTTACAATAAAAATGTTACCAAGATAATTTTTCCACTCATTTTTTGCGTTTGTATAAATGATAAATTCTTATAATAATAATGATAATATTAAAATGATTTAATAAAAGTAAATATACCATTTCTAGACTTCAAAGCTTTTAATTTATGCTAGACATGAAGACTGAGCGAACGAAAGAAATAAAGATTATGTATTCGTTGGAAATAGTAGAGCGCAATGTAGACGAATGATACAGCCAGAGTGGAATTGAATTAGAGTGACTCACTCTAATGGTAATTAATGTATAGTACAGTGGGAAAATAAAGAGAGCGGAAAGCAGACGCACGAGAGAAATGGTTAGAGAACAAAATAAAATGAAAAGAAGACGCGATCAAGTTGAGCTCCCGCGTCGGATGTTTCATGGAAGATTCACTGTACACGCGGACGTGACACACCATGGTGACCGTACACATAACCCAGTGGTGAAAGTTATAGTAGTGGAAGTACAACTACCAGTACTAGCAGTAGTATAATACATTTTTGTAGTATTAGTGTCGGTACAGTGACGATGGCGCCAATGGCACTCGTTTCATCCTGCACAGAGAGTATATCGCAACCAGCACTTTTAAACAATGAAAGCTGATTGAATCGACCTCCGTCCGTTACCATTCGTTCGCTCTTTTCTCCGCTACCTATACGTACGTATAACGGAAACCGCCTGGTATATATAGTACATGTATATATTCTACAGGACATTTTGCGCGCAATGGAATTGCTACATGAATATATAGATACACGTATAGCAATTTCAGAATTTTTAGCCGCAATGGCGAACACAACGATGATATGAGAACAGAGTTTTGTACCTGATACAGGTTTTTACAGGAAATATATTGATACATATCTGTCTGTGCACCGTTTTCGAGTCTGGTGATGTTTTTGTCTTATATAACTTTTACTTGTTAACTTCCCGATAGGAAGTTATTGTTTTTACCCCGAAAATGAAAAGTCGAGTTTTTCATAGATCTCGACGTTTTAAGACCTCCTGAACATAAC
>JAPYZF010000327.1:0-88321 GCA_030523045.1 Meteorus cinctellus
TTTTTTTTTTTTTTTTTTCTGTTAATGCGTTAATAGAGGTCACTCTTGATTCACTTGAAAAGTTAATTCGTTTATCGTATATGGCGTTGGGCCCGTGGGACATTTGCAATTTCGATTAAGCCGATGTTTTATATATATAAACTCACACTCTCTACCCTACACATTTGTACACGTATATATATATATATATATAAAGAGCAAAACGTATCCCCAAGTGTGTGAAATCCAATGAGAATTGGAAAGCCATAGGTGGGCCAAAAAGAGAGAAGGGATGGTGGGTCGAGGGCAAATATCTACAGTGATCGGTGGAGTGTGCGATAATGCGAAATGAAATCGTCACAATAATCGTTCACCAACCCCCAACCCCCTACACCCACCCCAACTCACACACACACGCACACAATGTACACATATCCATACTCACATCCACATTGTGGCTGGATAAGCCCACTAGTACCACAGAGCCTTCTCTCTTTCTACTCCTCTCAATATGTGGCGAAATGTTGGCGAAATGTTGGTGAATATGTGGTAACCAAACCTCAACAATATGGGTTGGATAGTAACATGGTGTCATGACTTTAACGTCCAGGTGTGTGTACACATGATGATGTCATCGATGGTATTACCAAATGCAATTTAAACCAGATGAAAATATATATTTAATGATGATTTTTCATTTTTTTTTACATTTCATTTCTTCGGTGGAATTTACAGGAGAGGATTTAGCATTTCATCAAGTTGTATAGGCTAAATTTTGATGTATTTGTATCTGATTATCGTGGAGCATTTGGATAATATATTGGAATGGGGTAGATGTATATATAAATAATAGAATATATTATACGTAAATGGGAATGTGTTTTGGGGATGAAGTGTTAGAGGGGTGGTTTGTGCGTGGATATTCTCATGTATTCTTCGTGCATCCTCATTCACTACAGGATTTGGATGTATGCAACCAAATCTCCATATGTGCGAATAAACAGTTTGAATTGCATTGCATATATGAGAGGGGGTGGGAGGGGTGGGGTGAATATATATGTACAGTCAATGGCAAATTATCCGTTTCCTGGTTTGCTTATGGGATAATATGTTTTTGGAACAAATACTCAGTTTATTAAATTTTGGGAAAACGTTTTGGGGATATTGATTAAGAATAATGATGGAAATGTAACTTTTTTTTGTTTCTCTTGGTGATATTTTTATGGTTAGTTGGAGATTTTTTCATGTTCTGGTTAAGCTTTTTGGGGATGAAAACTAATGGGAGGGATATCAGATTTTAGTATTAACATGTGGGTATTTATTATTAGTCCTTTTTCAATTTTTGTATTCTCTATGAGGGATTTTGTTGGGGATTGTAAAAATGGAATATTTTTCAGCCTTATTTGATGGCAGTTTTTCAATAAATTTATTTTTTATTTTGTCGGAATTAACAAGGAGATTAATAACTACAGAAGGTTGCTGGTGTTTGTTTTTCATATATAAACTCTTTTTTTTCTATGTTCAATTTTAAATATTTCATTTGACCAATGATTTTATGTCGGGAAAATTTTTAATTCTTTAAATCTTGAGTGGGGATTAAATATAGTCTGTTCATAATGGTGGAAAAATAATATTTTGTTTATTATATTTATTCCTCATCATATTTTTCATGTATTTAAATTTTGTGAAATCCAAATCGTTAAAAGTTTCACATCATGAGAAATATATCAAATATGATTGGGGGAAAAATAGTAATTTTTCATACATTCAAAAATCCTTAGTTCCAACCATAGCCAACGCCATAACACTCAATCTCCATAAAACCCCATCCCCATTGAATAATTACTCCACAAGATATCATACTCGCCATTTGTGAATAATTCTATTGAATTCTAACTTCTGAATACACCCTCAAATAATCCCTCAATATTCAGAATTTTTCCCTCTAACACAAAATCTTATTCACAAATTATTAACATCCCATTCACTAAAAACCACCCCCATATGAAGCACCTTCCCTAAGCCTTTCAAATACTCTCCAAATGCATCTACAATGTTACATTCATGTCATTTTCAATTCCATACGAGCACATTTCCATCCAGAAATTCCAAGCAGTGTTATTTTCATACACAAACATAATTCCATGTTACATATATACACATAAATGAAATGAAATGATGGTAGAGTCCACGAAGGTCTCCATATTTGTATACACACGAGTCCCATATACAGAAATATCGCGAAAGCGTTCAGGACACAACCTGTGTTGTGTGTTCCTCATACTAATTTGACGAGCGCTTCACTAACGACCCCTTTGAGGTCATAACTTTTGCTGCAACGCGTGCGCACATTTGTGTGTTTCATACATCTTCACGAGAAATAGAGAAAGAAGTTTTCAGTGTGTCAACTGTTAGTATTCGTCCTTCTATTCTATATGCTCATACCTTTCCTCAGTCTCGCTTTTGTCCTGTCGCGTGCGCGCGCGTCGAATCCTCAACCGTCTTTACACAGTCAACCCCACTATCTCTCTCATGTTACACAGCGTTGGACTATTCCTGTAGTATTACTACTACTACTCGACTTGCCGCTTCACCCCCATGTGCCCCATACACACAAAACCATATCAACATTTTTGCGCATGCTCATTAAACGTAGTGGGAGAGATTCAGAAACGTGGTTCAACCCGCGCGCGATCATCAAATCCTTCAGTGCGCGCCGCGAACTCGATGTCGCGAGGTCCTTGCACATGGACGGGCTACTACAACCCTTAACAATTGAAAATAAATCGTGGATTATATATTTTTTCAATATTTAATTCCATTAACAACGAAATTAATAGAAAACAAAATTTATTCAACCTTACACAAATGCAATGTTGGATGTTTAATTGTGTGAAAATTAACTCCATTTAATTAACTTGTGATTTTATTTGTTCATTGACTATGTAGAAGTGATGGATTTATTATTTAAATTATTTATAATTGTAATTAAAATGAACTAAAGGAAATTTGAAGAGAAATTAGAAACAGTTGGTTGATGACAGTGTATATTAGGGTATTACTGAAAGAGACTTTTGAGGGGTTTGTGGTTTGGTGGTGGTGAGCTTTGGATATAAGTAGTTGCAAAGCTCGTTGAAGCGATCCTCCACTTTGCCATCTTTATCTTCGTTCTTTTACTAATCCTCTTCGTACTCCTAACAGTCGTTCAATCTCTGTCTCTCACACTCAAACTCTCATCTTTCCCACTCTCCTCAATTTCCCTTTCTTGCATCGCTTTTACTATCATGTCGCAACGACGAAGTAACGAAGAACAACTTTTGCGATTCGCTTTGAGAAAAGTTTGTGTATATAACTGAGTCTTTTATACCAATTCTATGTTCTGGTATATATATATAACGATTCGCTATACTCATAAAATTTTGAGTTAAATAAATATCAAATGATAAGTTGAGTTTACGCAAAAGGAATGAAAATAAGAGAAAAAATTTTTTTTTCAAACATACTTTGTATTTAAATACATAAATATATATTTATATTTATGAGATAAATGTTTGGGTATTTGAGAGGGCGAATGAGACAACATGAAACTTTTAAATGAAGTATGAATAATGAAATAGAGAAGAAAATTAAAATGCAGCGTTGAAGATATTGCAAAAGAAAAATTCCACCAGTGAATGAGAAGAAAAAGAACAAATACGAAGAAGAATATTGCAAGTTATTCCCAAGAGGTTGACAGCTCAGATCAGAAGAAAAGAAAAGAAAATAAAATAAAAAAACTGTGACGCTGATGACTACATAGAGAAGAGTGAGATTTTCTTTCATATCCTTCGGTCTTTATTCAACCGTGGCTTATCTCAAAAGTGGATGAACTTGTACGCGGGAACAAGTAAAATTCCCTGACGTTATATTGCAAGAAGTAAATGCGGATCTTGAGTTTAATACGATCAACTGATAATCAATTAGGTTTAATTATCAATTAATTGGTATAGGAAGTGGAGGAGTTGGTGAAAGTGGGAAGGGTTTAGTTGGGCAAATTGGCTTTTCATTGAAGCAATTATATATCACAGTGAAACGATAGATAATTCTGATATTACACAAAGAGAAGAATTTTTTTTTTTACTTTTTCCAATTATCTGTTTTATGGTTGGACGGTTGGGGGAATGTTTATTAATTTATTATTAATTAATTGGAAATTGTGGAACGACAGAGAGTGGATATAGACAGAAAGGAATATTTAGTGAGTGAGTGTGTGAGGGTGATTTTTATTGGACTTATGTATGTCACTTCGATATGGGATTTTTTTTTTCTTTGATTGTTATTGAGGGATGAAAGATTATGGAACGATTTACTACGAATCGTGTTTGGCAGTCTTCTGGTGGGAAAATGTGCTTGAGGACGGTGATCCTTTGTGTCATTGGTGTATTTGCTGTTATTCATGGTGAGTTTTATTGTTGTTTATATTTTTTTACGTGTTTGTGCATTTGTTAAGGGTTGTACCAATTATTTTTGAGACATTGGGAATTTTTATATTAAATTAATTGTCATTTTTAAGTACAGAAACATTTGTTATTTCTATTCTGAATGGATTTTTGTTCATTAGGGGATGACTATTGGAATTTTTATTAATACTTTTGGGGAAAACAATAATGAAATTGGAAAAAATGTGCAGAAAGAAAATAACGAATCAAAATAATTTTTATAAGTTACCATTTAGAAAAAAATTATTATAACAAATGCATTATTAACATACATAAATTCACTCTGCATTTTATGAAATTCAAATGATCGTCCTATCTAAATACAACATTGGCAATTCAATTATGTCAAATGCAATTTGATATGCTGACAATTAAAACTGAATCAACATTAATCAATCCAGCATTTACCTACCCATCAATATTCACCATAATGTTTATCTTTTCATGGCAAAAATTCCATATACGAATAAATCATAGAAACATTAAATAATCTCAATGATATTCAACATCAACAATACAATTGACAAAATAAAAATCAACAGATTAAAATTCTGTGATTGAATACAGAGATGGAAAAATGAAAAAAAAACATTCGTCTTTTATCTCAACTGACAAAAACAAAGTCGTGGGAATTTCAACTATCGGCGGGGGAAAAAAAAAAGGAAAAATACTCAAATAGAATTTTTTTCTACTGAACATTTTATCACAAATCCACGTACATTATAATAAATATCAAACTTGGAAGAAAACGAGGAATAATCCATTTGTTTGTGTCTTGCAATGCAGTTTGAAAAGTGTTCGAGGACAACAAATATATATATATATATATATATGTGGATAAATATATAAACCAAAAGAAAGAAGGAGGCCTCTGAATTTTTTATCGTTGGCTCCAACATCGTCGTAGAGAGAGTGCCGTCATCGTCGTTGTTGTGCTTTTCTTGATATTCGTTTTCCTCTACTTTTATTTTCACCCGCCCATTTCCAACCTCCTCCCTTTATTTATCCTCCTTTTTTCTTTTCGTTGTTCCTTCTTTTTTTTTGTTGTTGAAAGAGTAGAGAAAAATACAGGACAAAAGACAACTAGTAGTAAAAGAGAGTCGCATCAACGGCAGTAGTTGTAGTCCTTCTATACATCGACTCTTCCATACATATATTTACTTATTTTTTCTTTGCTTTTATATCTGCTGTGCATCGAAATGAATAATAAGCTCCCGGTTGAATTCAGAAGGTGATGAATGAATAGAGAAATGTGAAAGATGAAAGAAAAACAGAATAAAAAGAAGAATAAAGCGAAAAAGAAGAAGAGTGAAAAAAAATTTTAAACGAATAAATAAACAAACAGAAAATAGAATATTGTTATGATGTATTTTTTTTTCCTCTTTCTCCTGTTTGTTTCAATTTTTCATTTGTGTTTTCTTTTATTTTTCCCCGTTAGCGTGAGAACATATTTAGGATGTATATAGGATCATTCTCACAAGCTTTTACAGGGAGTGTTGAACACGCGCTTGGGGTTCGTCTTTAATGGCCCGTGTACGTGTGCACCGATGGATCGACGGTTGGGAAGAGGGAAATAGCAAGAGAGAGAAAGCGGAAATGTGTATATATATATGTGTGCGTGTGTGTGTGGATAGAGAGGGGTAGTGTTGAATGAAGCGTACAGGACACAAGCGTATGGAGAGGAATGAGTGATTTCAATCAGCGCGATTCAGGGTCCCAACTGTGGCGAATAACAATTCACTTGAAATGACTGACAGCCATATGTGCTCTTGACAATAATGAATCAGAACAAATAGAATGTTTCCTACCTGTTCTCATTTGTCGTCATTATCACTTTCATATATGACAACAAATTATTTACTTTTGTTTTATTTTTATGTAGTGTGATTTATGGTTTAATAATATTTTTTTTTATTATGGTAGAAAGTGGATGGAAAGTGGTTGGTTTTTTATTGTTCAGATGGTTAGAGCTGGGGTTGTTTTTATTTGATTTCAAATTTTATTTTGAGTTTGGATGTGATTTTTCTCTGTTGGTTTATTGTGAATTTGTGTGGGGGTGGGTTTTGGATGAATTTTATAGGGAATATGCAAAGTCATGGTGGTGCTGGTAGTTGAAAATATTTTATTACTTGTGATATTGCATTTTTATTTATTAAATTTTGTTTTTAGCACTTTCATGAAGTTTTTTTCTGCAACATTTGGTGTAATATTTCCTACGTTTTTTTTTCATGGATTATTATAGAGTGTTTTTTAGGGGTAGGGGATGGGGATTAGATGATTTGACAATTTATATGGGGAAGACGTTTCAATTTTGCCAGTAATTCCAAGACGAATGAAAAAAAATTTCTACTATTGTTAAATATAAAATTTCAATTGTAATTTTGTCGTTAAACAAAAATAATTTCCTCAAGTTCAAAATAAAATTTCATATCTTAAAATATAAAATACATTTTACTTCTCCATTTCTGATTCACCCTATATAAATATAAATATATCAAATATATTCTTCTTGTCACATCAATTTAAATGAAAGTCGTGTGCTTAATCTATTTCGTTCGTAGAAAGTTTTTCACTGGGTAACGAAAATTCCTGGTATGGGTACGCGTTGCGCACGCCTGTCTGAATTTTATAAGCATTATTATACGCGAAAATTCATGCACTTTATATATATATATATATATATGCATGAAATATATAAGCAGCCGTACGAGTCGGGACGTGTATGCACGTGAGTCGCGTGAGCTTACTATATATACAGCAAAAGTGCAGAAGCATGGTATATAGTATCAGCCATGGAGCTTTCACAGAGGGGTGTTATACAGTAGAGGGATGAAATTTTACTCGTCCACGTGGAAATCCACGAAACATATCATCATGCGCCTCTCTGCGCCTTTTTGGCCTCGCGTTTAATAGAGCTTAAAAACTTTGTCATACTAATACTCGTCACGTATTATTTTTCATCCCCATTCGCCTTTTATTTTCTCCCCTGTATACTCGAAAAAAAATAGGCGAATAAATTGATATCTAAATTAATTAATGAAACGATTGTAACATTGTGCAGGTGGAAGATGAATGGAAAATGTTTATCAGTTCACAGGGATGTTTAGGAATTTTTGTAAGGATAATAGATTAAATTCTAATTCGTACACTTAGTGATTGAAATAAATACAGAAATGAATAATGAAAAATAGAATATTACAATAAGGAATATAAATATCAATTGTGAAAATTATCAATATCATTCATATGTGGATTGCAATAAATGTTTGAATGATAGTTAACTAGATTTGCATTCACAATATAATAGAAAAGGAACATTATTATTACGTGAAGCGTCTATTCCGGTAGATGATACTGGGGGTTGGTTGGTAATAATAGTGTTGGTGATAGTGGGAAAAGCATATTACACACAGAGAGCTTTTCATCGTGTGCATTTCCTTTTGTCCAATTGATGGTGTGCGGTGAAAATATGTGCGGAAGAAAGGGAATAAAGGAAAACGGGTTATGCGAAGCTCACGTGGCGAAGGATATGGGATAATAAGGAGTGAGGACAAGAGCGTCGTAAGTACGTGACTCGAATCGTACCCAATGAAAGCTCGAATTACTTTGACAAACTTGGGCCCTCCTCTCCTCTTCCTTCAACTTGGCTTCACGCTTTTGTCTCATTCGCTCTTATGCTTATTCTTACCCTTTCTCTTTTCTCACTTCTTTCTGTTGATACATACACATGCCTGATATACAGTTTACCTTAACTACTGCCAGTTTTAACATTTTCCCTTTGACGATATTTGTATTGGGTTAATGCGCAGTTTTAATTATCTGTTGTTTAAGTAAAAAAAAACAACAGTTTAACTTCTGGCTCTATTTTTCTTCGTTTACTGTTAAGCCATATTGGATTTGCTATTTTTATTTTTTTATTTTTCATTACTGTGATTTCGAATTGCAATTCGTGTTTTACCATCTGGGAATCTTTGAGATGTGAATTTTCTAAATTGTGAATTGATGTGAATGAGATTTCAATACTCGTTGAGAAATAAAATGAATTTTCAATGTAATTTTCAATTATTTATAAAATGCTTAGGGAAAAAGCACTTTTGATTCAAAATAAATATTATTACAATTGTTATTAAAACTAAGTCAATGACATTTCGGAATCGGAAAAGTGCATCATAAAGTAAAAACAGGGCATCTCTATAATAGAACATGCACCAGAAGCTTCAGATATTTATATTGAATAATAAAACTCTCAGCTTTTGGCAGTTCATTTCACCTACAAAAGAGATTTCACATACAATATAAAATACCCACAGGAATAAAAACTTTATTTTTTAATACAAAAAATGAAATGAAATAAAAATGAAAAAAATGCAATGAAAGAACAGGATGAATAAAATACGAGTTAGAGAATAAGGAGCTTTTTTACTCAAAAGAACATATTGTGATGGGAGCTTATCGTATGATGATGAATGTAAAGTTGCTATCGACGTCCGGCAGACGCCGAGGTTCCCGTCTGTCATATATACATTAGTTTCATTGTTTCCCAAACTTTTCGGAGAACTTGCAAGCTCAGAATCTATGTATATACATACATGGAAAGTGCACGAAAAAAAAGGTAGAAAAATACGCTGTTTCATTGCAGCGGAAGGAAAAATTGAAAGCGGAGGAAGTAACGCGTAGTTTTTGGGGGATGTAGCATTGATGACAATAACAACCACATAACTATGACGAGTAAAGAGGGGATGAAAAGAGATGGTAGCACCGAAAGGTCCGAGTTACCAGCGATAAAATTGTGCTTGCGAGGGGAGCGTCAAACACAGTGCAGCCCCAATGTGGTGCAAGATGAAATAAACTGGCAGTAAAACTCGAGAAAGCTCTGCGATGCATATAAGTTTCCATTTATTTCAATTTACCTTTGTTGTGGGGGATGTGAAACGTAGAGAGGGGGTTGGCGAAAGGACCAAATGGTGGGATAGGATATCACGTTCAGTCGTTGTTTGAAAACAAAGCTGAAATCGTGATAAATGTTGAATTAAAGTGGTTTGCACATTTTCAATGTATTTTCCAATTAATTGATGGATAAAAAAGATGAGGTTTATTCATTTATTCGTTTATTGGAGAGTTAAGAGCAGAAGCTATTGATATAAAGTTCATGGAGGAACAAGTTGAACGAGACCTGGTCAGAATTTTCAATAGATGAGAGAGTAAGTTATAAGTGGAGAGAAAACATACATCTTGCAATGGCAATATTTGAATAGCAGACAAATATTGCAAATGAGAGTAAAATCACACTGCCGAGTGTTATCGACCTGCTTCCATGTTCAATATTAACTGTAGCATATGAGTGTGACATCAAACAGAAGAAAAAAATATGAAAGATTCAATTGAGGACATTTGGAATTAGTGCATTAAATTTGCTCGTCAAATCTTCTTTAATTTTAGCTTCTATTTTGAACCAGAATTTGTAATCATAAATCTCGTGATGAATTAATTAATAGAAACGTCGTTCAAGTGTTGGTTGATGTGCTTAAGAACAATTTCACGACTTTTGTAAATTATTATCTATCAAAGAAAATAAATTGAAATAGTGTTACTTCTTCTACATATCATCGTCAATTACTCTTAATTAAAAAGTCTATCATTGATGTCAGAAAAAGGAAAAACATAAATATAACTAAAATAAAGTGTATATGAAACTCAAAGTTTATATAAACATACTAATAATATATTCAGAATGTTTAAAATCACAAACTATTGAATAACATTATGATAATATTTTTTGTTTTATATTATTCTTAAGTTTACAGCAGAATTATTATTCATAAAAGATATATTTTCATACACAATGTATAATTATTTCACAAATATCCCTACAGGCATTTTATTGTTTAACTTTCAAATGATATTACTAGAAAAAATTCTTGAATCTCATTATCTTCATTCACGAATTCAACTGCTATTAAAACCTGGAGAATAAAATCGACGTGTCTTCCATTAAATTGTTAGTCTCAACTAACTCTTTAATAAACCCCTCAAAAAATTGTCCTTCGAACTCCAACCTGTTATTCAGTGTGACAACTTCAATTTGACCCTTCCAAAACTGCACTCTGCACCCACACAATAATTTCTGTATGCAGTTTTATCATTACATCAAACATTTCTATATAGACTATAAACACACCTATACATTTAGCATGATGTACAAAATCCTCACACACACAGGAAGACCAAACAATTTACCCTCACGCGATGCACACATATATTAAGAACTCAACTAAATTTCAATGCTAAACACACAATTGAACATTGAGAGTATGGGGTGCAAAAGTGAGGGTACAAATGGCCAACTATGAAACTGAGCCAACTGCAATGGCTCTCAATTCGACTTCCAACCCCTTTTCCCTATATATTACCTACCTCTCTTCACTCTGTGGCAAAACCAAAAGCTCTATATACACAGAGAATAGGAAGAGGAAGGTGAAAGAGTTCAACGTGTTGTCACACACTAAGAGAAAATGGCGAAGGAGCGAGTCAGGGGGTTGTAGGGGAGTGTGGAGGTAGCCAAACCACATTTATCTGGCCAGTTGGCACAGGCCAATAATACCAAGAGTCGCCAGTAACCTAACGTTGCGCCAACTATCCAACCACCAGAGTGCCCAAACCCCCATTTACCACCCTCATGGTTTGCCTATGGTACATGTGACGGTGTGTGAATATATTTCAATGTTCCAATGTGTTTGAATGTGCTTAAGTGTATGTAAATGTTACTGTATATATCCCATGTCCCTTATCTAGTTCAGTTATACCATCACACACTTTCACCCCTTCACTTTGCCCACTTTAGCTAGAGCACATTAGATTTGCCCTATATGAGAATGTACTTCATGTTATACAAACGAAAATTCGATATCCGCCGACGAGATATTTATATATGGAAAGATTTATCGTTTAGTAAAGTGTACTGAATACTGATGATGGGTGAGAGCTTTTTTTTATGTTCTATTGGAAAGTTTAGGTGGTTTTGATTATTCAGATGTTGGGAAAATTATTTGAGGAAACTTTTTTGTGTGCAGTTGTTTATTTTCTTTTAATCATTTGGATTATATTTTTCTTTTTCTTCTATATGAAAAGGTTTTCTGGGATATATTTGATTTTTATTTTATGATAGAATGTACGAGATTAATTTTTTTTGTTGTATTTGCTGTATGTGGTGTGCGAAATAAAAATGATGGAGAGAAGAGAAGAGTTTTAGTTCGATTATTATTCTCGCATTCGTAATTATTTTGGTAAAATGGAGATTATTTTTATATTTATTCAGATATGAAAAGTTCATTCTATTCATACAAATTATAAGAGATAATTTTTTTCCAATAATTTAATTAAGTTCAAACAGATAAAACATCAATAACTAAACCAAAAATATGCAAAAAAAAAAGCTCACATTGACATTTCACACATTCTCTGCTGTCATTTCATTCGTAATTCTTCTTTTTCAACCCTTCTTCATCCAATTTAATACCCTGTCACGTGTCCAACAGAAAATGGAACCAAAAAGGAAAAAAAATCCCACCCAACAGTTTTCGAAATACTTCTCAGCAAATGTAACACAAACATTAACAACACTGTCACAATATTCTATTAATAATTGGACCTTAATTAAAATACAACTTCACTATTAAACCTATCCCCTCTTGAATAACATAAATAAACAAATCTCACATTATCGTGTCGAGCAAACTACCCGAAAATATAAAACCCACCCACATAAACAATCTGAATGATAAAAAAAAAACTATACAAGATAAACGTTTGGGGATATTTACCGGTGGCAGTTTTGCAACTTCATTTCGATACGGATAGTGGTGACGTCAGCTTAAAAATGAGAAAAAAATACTACATAGTGTATTTACGTATATGCATGTCTGTATGTGTGTCTGTCCTGTAACAGTAGTAGTAGCAAAAGGATGGCCGAGTTCCGGGGATTCGAGGGGTCGTGACTACCTAACTCCAGTCTCCGCTCAGACGAGAGATAGAATGAGAATGCGAAGGGAGAGTTTGGGGTAGGAATTGTAGAGATGGTGTAGAGGGAGTATGGCCACAGTAGGAACAAGAGATTGGGCGAGAGAAGGCAAAAGAGACAAGGACAGAAGGCATAAAACCCAGGCAGTAGATAACGCCGGATGAAATGTGCATGGGCATTATTTTTTCCGGGGTAAATGTGGCGTAATAGAAAAAATTGCGAGGCTCGACGAGCGAGTCAAGAGGGAGAGAGTTAGAGTGAGACAAAAAGTAAAGGGAGGTTAAATAGGGGGAATAGTGCATGGTAGCGTAAGTTATCCTGTATATATTCCCTAATGTGGATTTTCTGCACGAATGCAATATGAAATATTATACGTAACCTTTCATCATGGATGAAAATAGAAAAAAAAATTTAACTATTTATTTAATCTTTTACAAATTGTATTATTTTTTTCACAATGTACAATTTGCAAATGGAAATATATGATTTTTATCATAATTTTATTGTTTTGTTTTGTTTATTGTTATTGTTGGTATTATTATTATTTTTACTCCCTTGGGATATTGTTGAATGTTGGCGGAGAGATTTTTAAATAGAGTTGAAAGTGCACATTTTCAAAAGTGGATGTGCATCAAAGCGGGAATGTTGAGAAGGGTGATTTTCTCTGTGGAATTTTTTATACCGTCACAATTTGGATGTATTGGTTGTGAGTGTTTCAATGGGAATGAGGGTTTGAGTATATATAATAAGGGGGTCGTTTTTTTTCTTTTTTTTCATTTTTTTATCGCATTCGCAGTCAACGGAATAGAGTCGTGTGAGCGAAAGGGCAAAGGGATGAGGGATAAAAAAAAATTGAGGGGGTGAATTGGGTGAGGAGAGATCTGTAAAGCGACGAGTGTCAACGAAAGCGCCAACGACCGTCAATACACACTCGGGGGCTTTTATTGATACCTCCTTCAAATATTATTTATTTATTGGGATTCATAGTGAGAAAAAAGAATTTATTTTTGTTGTTTTATTTTGTGGTGGGAATGAAAAAGTGTATGTGATGGATGATATTGATGGATTAGTATTTTTTTTTTATTGATAGAGGCAGTGATATTGGTGGGATTATGATTTTGGGCTGGTAGGGGGATGATTATGAAGAGGTTGAGTTCCTGTGATGAGTATTGTGAATTTTATGATTTTTTTTCTTTTATATTTATTGACATGAAAAAAATTATGGAACAAATTCCCAGGAGAGGAAAAGAAATGACAATGACGTTGGTGAAATTTGTAATATCGATCTTAAAAATTTATCATGAGTTTTTCAAGCTTCTGTAAATATTTTTCGTTGCTTTTCACGATAGAAATTCTGCGAATTTTCGAACGAAATGAAAAACACTAAACATTGACTATTCGCTTTGTGATTCTTGTGAATTTTGCTATGCTCTCTGATTTCACGTGTGCATTCTTTATCATTTTTATTTTTCATTTATATTTTTTTCATTTTTGCACACTTTCAAAGTACTCAAAAAGGAATTTATCCATGAGATCTCATGGGAGTGAAAGCGAAACTCGAATTGTTGTTATATTCATTGAGAGAATCGTATAGTGATGAAATATTCTATTGATCCACTAAAAATATTTATTTTAGTGTATCAATGATCGATTAATTTTATATATGACTGCAGTTTTTTCATCATTGCTATTGTGAATTGATGAAAAAATTTATTCCAATGATTTATTTAAACTTTAAAAGCCTCCACCGATCTATAATGAATGTGTGTCATCTGATTGACAACATAATTGATCAATTATTCATTTAATCAATTAGCGAATTGATGAATTAATTAACAAATTGATACGTGTCGAAATGTGGTCCACAAGGTGCACACGAAAATTAAATTAATTACATTCAAAAACTCGTTCGAGTTGCATTAATGAAAATGATGGGAATTTGATAAAATCATCAAAATCTTTCGAACTTCAAAATGGAAGTTGAACTAAATAAAAACTTACATTAAATTTCAATTCATAATTGAACAATTTGTATATAAATCACACGACATTGATTGAATTTTTGAGAGGTTTTTTTGTCAATTTCTATCAAGTGATTGGCACTCACCAATAATGAAATCCACGTCACTGTTGGGGGATGTTGAGCGTTGTCTGAGTGTCATAGAAAAGGCCCCGATCATTCATCTGCAACAATTTTTTCATATTTTTGATTTTAATAAAATGGCATTTGATGATTCTAAAAATTTATTAAATTCTTAATTGTATTTTTCATGATTTTCATAATTCAATTTCCGAAACATAAAATAAAAAAATGAAATAATCCTCCCAATCTGTTATCAAATATTCCATCTATTTTGAAAAAAGAAAAACCCAAAAAACTTTTACCCTACTACAATTAATCCCAAAAATTTCCTATAAACCCTCCAATAATTTTCTAAAATGACTAACAATAACTAACCTTCCATCGATATTTCACATTCTCCCGCAGCTACAATAAATTCCACACTGAAATTTACCACTAAACTTTCGCCACATACTGCACCCAAAAAGAGAGAAAAAAAAAAGCAAACACGATGAAAAGAACAAATTTATAGACTCACTAAAATTCCTGAATAATTCCTAAGTGTGGTGGACATTTTATCTCACTGAATTCCCGTATCAAGAACTCCAGTTCACCACGAACTCTAAAAATGTACAACTATACACTCACTCACACACACCATACACAGCTGAACAATAAGTCAAGGGATAAAAAATGAATAAACTAAAGAAACGAACAAAAAAAAACGACAGAATAAAACGAAAACATAAAAATGAACAAAGAAGTAAGTGAGAACCGCATGAATCGATGAAAACGCAAACTTCTCTCCATCTACGAGAAGCTCTAAAATATAAATAAAAATCGGTAAAACCAGGACAAAAATACGAATAAAAAAACGCGAAAACAAAAAAATAATATATATCTATTCTATACCCTACATATATACCATAAATGAATTTAAAAAAAATGGACAGGGTGGACACAGAGGGTTGGAACGTGGCGCGTCGGTTTGCCGAGTAGTTGCGACCACGGCGCCAGCGTCAGTGACGGTTAAAATGTGCGGCCCTCACACACACAAACGCTAAAAAAAAGAGTGAAAAATAAAAAATTCCAGCTAGAAAAGAGCAGTTGAAACGACAATCCACAAAACGTTGAATATACTGACTCGTATGAAGAGGGAGTATAGACTTTCAAAATGTATCGCTACCAATATTCCCACACGCGGGGAGGGAACAGAACAAAAAAAAAACCACCCCGACGAATCGTGAGAGCCGTTAAAAACTGGTGTGTTCCACCCCACCCATTTCCGGAAATGCGAAAATTAAAATGAACGAATAGTGGTACGGCAATATAAAAAAAACAAAAGAATAAAATACAGCAAAAAAATCAACCCCTCTACCCCTGAAAAATACGAAGAATAAAATTGAAATAAAAAAAATGACACGAGCATAGTAGCTCACAGGGTTGGACGTGCGGATGGATGAATAAAAGAAAATTCCTGTCAAACAAAAAGAGAAAAAAAAGGGTTGAAAAATAATAATAACATACAGGGCTGTATTTGAATAAATATACATGATGATGAAGGGAATGTGTATCGGCAAATTGAAACGGAGTATGGTATTAATTCCTTTGGGACACGCGAGAGGACGCTCGAGACTGCGCTTAGGATATAGATGAGGTGTATATATATATATACAGTGGATGAAGGGTTGGAGAGTCACAACAATATGGCCGCAGGAATTATAGCTCACGGTCATCGCTCGACGGGGAATTCTTGGAATATAATCCCTTCGGCCACCGTCCGATTATATTATTAATTCAAAAAACTGTAGCGGCATTGTACGAAAAAAAAAGAGGAGAAAGAGTTGAAATAAAAAACAAACCAAAAAAAATTGGTTGGAGGGGACCTTGAAAAATAAAAGAAGATAAATGAATAAATAAATAAAAAGGGATCAAAACAGGAGGGCAAACAAAATTTATATATACGGATACTTTACGGTTCGGATGTGAAAAGATGAAAAAGCTCACGTCAATGGCATAATGGTGAACATATATGTGGATACATTGAGGGTGGTTTTTTTTTTTCCTATCTACCAAAGTCTATCGTATCTCGTCGTATCTCAGCGAATGTACTACATGACGCAAATGGCGCCAACATCCGCGAGGTGTCTTTACAACTTATCGCTGTCCTATAGCTTACTTTATCATTCGTTGTGTGTTTGTGTATTTACCGGAAGTGAATCTACCACCTGACACACCCCCACTCAATTTTTTTAAGCATCCGCAGAAATATTATTGATTTTATTTCATACATTTGTGATATTCTATAGAAAAACAATTATCGATCATTTAGTGATGTGTTGATTTTCATATTTTTGTGAACTATTTGAATTTGTTTTATTTATTTATTTTCATAGAAGGGGTGAGATCAATTTGTTAGAGTGAAATTTTGGTACTTTTCGGATTTATTCTATGAATGTAGAAATTTTGTGGGGTTTACGAAGTTTAGTAAACATTTAAAACTTTCAATGGAATTTGTTGGGAAATCGTGAAATCAAATCGTTTGACTTGTTTTATTGTACTTTATTTTAAAATAGTTTAAATAATTGATATAAAGCGAAAATAATATTCATTAACATAATCAGTGACCTCTGATGCACAAGCGCATGAAGTTCCGAACAATCTGTTCGAGAGGAAAAATGTATGCTTGAAAGGTTTAATGGAACGCTTTGTAGTATTGGAATAATCTTCGATTGAAAAAACAAACAATTAAATGGAGTGGAAAGCACTTGAATGATCTCATCCTTTCGTAATAATCCAGAAGAAATGAGAAAGTGAATAGAAAGTACTGACTCTGGTATAAATGTCCGAGAAAACTGTAAAAAGTATTTGATTAAATTTATATATAACATAAACTTAAAATTCAGGGTAGTAAAGTTGGTTAATTTCGGTCAGCTAAAGAGAAATTTGCTACAATAAGCAAAATTTTGGTTCAATTTACTTGCTCAAACAATTAAAATAAACTTTGTAATATTACCTAGATATATTTAGATTGATGATAAATCACGTAATGTTTAATATAGTGTGATATATATAAATATATATTTATAAATATTATTGTGATGTTAATAATGTTGTGAAGTTGGCGAAAGTGGGATAAATTAATTGGGCCACTGGTGTAAAACTGATTTACTGAAAGTAATTTTTAAAAAACTCAATCAATTTTACTCCAACATTTGATCTTCCATATTATTATTAATAATTATTCAACAATCTTTTTTAATTTAAAACTCAAATTTAATTTAGTGTATTTCAAAATATTCTCCTACAAGAAAATATCAAAAATCAAATGAGAGTCACTGTCGATTTATAATCGACTCAAGCCAAATTCTTGGAAAATTGGATAGTGAACCGTCTGAATTATTCCTCGAGTCAACTCTATAAATATCGATCGCACCGTTACCAGCTTCCACTCATATACTCATTAATGAGAAGCTTTTGAACGAATAATTACTACCCAAGAAGAATAGTCCTCCAAAAACATGGGGAAAAAAAAAACAAAGATGAGTTCATTTATCGACCGCCTCAAAAAACTCGAATTTGCCTAACCATTCACGAAAAAAAAAATCACAGTAATTCTCAATTACCTCCTGAGCCATTCAATAATATCACAATTTCAATTGAATATCGAACTAATAATTCACTAATTATTCAGCCCTAAAATTCCTCCACATCATCCATAACTGTCATCATCATTCACAATCAATTGACCCAATAAAAAATCCAAGAATAAATAACAACTCATTGAATTATCCTCATTTTAACAACATCCATCCAATCACAAATCGCAGCTTCCAACCCCCTCAATATATCTCGACCTCCATTTCCAAAATATTCACCCTAAGTCCAATAAAGCCCACTAAAATAGAATCATCATGAACCCCTACAATGACATCACAGAAACCACTAAAAACCCTCACTTCCATCAATTTCTATTTCTATTCCAATTCATTCATCTCCTTCAATATAACTTACAAAACAAAACCTCGTACATAAATAATACAAAACCAGAAAAAAGAAATATTCCTCCGGAAATGTAAATGCATTCAGTCACACATATACATAGACACATGGATGTGTATCTTCATAGATAGAAACAGTTGGTGCAGTATATATTATCGAGTGTCGACTCCAGTGTCGTGGAAATCCGTATATCGGATTTGAATTCGATCTTGACGTCATGTGAGATAGCGAGAGTGGATGGTGCATTGATGGTAGAGTGAAATAGGGATTGAAAAGGGGTTAAATAGCTCCAGATTTAGAGGAACGATGACACAAGAGTGTGAACTCTCGCTAAAACTGTCGGATAATCCGTTTACGGCGTTTCCTGTATGCATACATGCATGCATCCAGCACTCGACTGGGTATTCTCCCTTCTCCAATGTCTCTCACACCTCCACCCTCACTCGCTCATTCTACTTTAATATCATCTCTCTTTCTGTTTTGTACGCGCGCAATCCTACAAATAGTCGTGAGTAGGTGAGAGAACCACCCAGGATTTTAGCATCTAAATGGCCGGCAATTTGGAGAAGGTGATAAAGGTGATAAAGGTGACAGACACTGGTGGTGGGCGCGAACAGTTACGGACACATGGCCAATGTATATAAAGAGTTAGTACAGTGTTGGTGGTAGAGAACGAGACAAGCACCACAGAGCAGCACTGAAACTCCCCCTCATCTTTCTCTCTCAATTCAAGTTTCTCTTCAACAACGCGCGCGTTCCACACAAACACTTCTAGCTCTCCAAGTGTGCGACGACAGAGAGTGGTGGTGCTAAGCTTCTAAATAGCTATACCCCTTCTCGTTGCTTTGGTGGGTTGAGTGTACCGGTTTGCTACACTCTACCAAACTATAGCCATCACTGTAAACTCACAATGAGAAACAAACAATTATGTTTCGTGTGGATTTTTAGAGTGTGATGACTGATTTTTTGATGGAGGTTTTCATTTGTATCCTCAACGAAAATTATTCTTTGTCATTGTAGACTTTTGAATTGGGATTTTTTCGTTTTGCTCTGTTGAATATTTTGAGATCGTACTGGTACTGATTTCTTGTGATCATTTGCAACTATTCATTGTTTATTCTTTTTTTGTGATCAGATTGAAATGAATTCTATCAACTTTGGAATTATGCTTTTGATCATTCGTTGATGTCAATTGTTTTCAATGAGATGGAAATACTTTGCGAATTAGAACACATTTTCTGATAATTCTTCATCTACTTATTTTATTACATGAAAAATCTGTCTTCATTAATTATTCCAACAATCCAGCTACGAGTGATGCAGAATGAAATATTCATTTGAGAAGCAAAAAATCAGATAATTCAAGAGAGATTTAATCGAATGAACCAGTTTTTTCACGTTCGTGTTTTAATGATTGAGATGACACCTCAATGACACATTACAGTAAAGTCGGTAGTTAAGATGAATTTTATAAGGAATCCAATGACTCGTATTCTTATTAAATTTCTACAAATTCTCACCGATGAATGACTATGAAAAAATGGAAAAATTCCAATTGCTATAATTGAATAATTCGATTGGTAAATGATAAATTAAATAGTGAGAATGAACAAGTTTCGTATAAATGATTGGCACCTCATTCCCATCGGTTGTTTTATGCGATCTAGTGATCAGGTATATAAATAAACCTACACACACACACATATAAATATAGATTCAACGGTTTATATATGACCTCGCCAAGTCTGTGTATCGGAAAACAATTGGAACGTTTGCACCTGCACGTTGGAGCATGAGAAGGTTCGTTGGTTCATTCTCGCGCCTGCCATATCGAGAAAAGCACCCTTGGGTCTATATACAGGGTGAATATATATGTATGTATGTATGTATATGTACGCGCGCGCCGACGGAAGCGACGAGGTGCGAAGATTATTTCCGGGGATGCACACGAAGAGGGAATGGGCTGTTCGCCTAGCTAATTAGGGAGCACATAGCCTAATGACCTCTTACCAATATATCCAATGCCATATATACAATCGATAATCCATACTCTATATTATTGCGCTATAGTTTCACAGTGAATTAATTTTATCAAAATTAAAAGAATGAATATAAAGTAATTGGGGTTGAAATGAAAAAATTAATGAAATTGACTCTGAATATTTTTGGGTATTGGAAAGACAGAAAAATTTTGCTGCAAACGAGAATATTTTGGATTTGTAAAAATTGATCGGCTTATTTAAAGGTTTCCCCTTTTGTTTCTCCACTATTGTTTTGTAGGGGTGAAAATAGGGGAGGAATTAGTGTTGATTTTGTTTTAAAAAATGAATAATTACAATAATTAAAATAATAAATAAAAGATTTTGAGAATTTTGTGAATTTATAAATTGTATCATTTTGTAAAATGAAGACAAAAATTGTTTTTAAAATGATTCAGAGATTTTTAGTTGTGTAAAAATATATATATTTAGAAAACTAAATTTGGAAATGGAAATTTCGTTGATGGTAAACATTTAATATCAATCGATAATATTAACGTAACTCATGAGACATTAATTGAGTTTGCGTATTTTGAACATCCGCATATGTCAAGGCTCTCGACCAGACAATTGTATTAGCTATATGTAAATGGCTGCATATATATTACTTGACAGGACACAGTAACGACAGCTCAATTAATCACTGATTGCTTTCATGTATTGAGATAGGAAACAGATGTGATACACAAAGTACACGATCATTAATTATTATGATTACACACACGACGTTAAATAAAATCAACATTTCTATCAACTCAAAACTCTTCCCCATAAAGCCACACAAAAAGATTAAAATTCGATAAAAAATGAAAATCTGGAGTTTTTATTAAATAATTAATAATTATTAATTGATTAATAACTTTAAATAATGACAATAGCCAAACATAAATGAAAATTCATTTGTTATATTTAAAAAAACTTGGTCTGTTATTCAGTGAATTGTGAGATAAAACTTTAACTTTGCTAAAGAGAAGTAAAGTAAGACTCGATCAATACTGGCAACATCAATTACAACTCATTTGCCCTGAGCTTATCATCAACAGTGAGCCTATTAAACATCACTGGAGCGAGCATTGAACTACCTAATCAAAAAAGAGAGTAAGAATAATCCCTACTTCACACTTCACTGATTCTTTTGTTTCTCGTATAAATGTGAGTATGAACAGGAACACACATATTTCCACAACAGTTTTTGTCCCAAGTTCTCGTAAAACTCTCATGCTCGACTTTCCACTTTTGTTTTTATCAACGAACACCGGCTGCTATGTCACACTGTCAGCTATTTCTTTGTAATCAAATCGAAATGCAGCGAGTGAAAAATTCACGCAATAATAAATATTTTTCTTGTTCATTTATTCATAAAAACTGAATGAATTTGTATAAACAATTTTTCCAATACACTTTGCTCATAATATTTTCCAATACAGTAAAAAAAACAAACGAATTGTAAAAATTTATAGAGAATAATAAAAGAAAACGTGAAATAATTTTTCAATAAATCTCTGCTCACAGTTGAAAAAGTAAAAAAAAAAGATTTTCTGCAAATCTGTTTTTCAAATTGTTATAACTCTTTGGAAAAATCAAGTCTCCCTAACAATTCCAAAAATACCAAACTAATAATAACCATACACAAGAAATAAATACATCCCTTAAATCTCACCCTAATCCACACGAGAAGAAAAACAGTCGCATTAGTGCACCGATATTTTTCGATGTATCTCAAAAGAAATGAAGCGAAAAAATAAAATACTAAAAAAAAATTGACGAATTGAAGAGGAAAAGAGGCACAGAATGATAGAGAGGGGTTGTAAGGGGTTGTAGGGGGTTAGAGGGGGAACGTAGCTGATTGAAAATGTCGGGATGCGAGGTCCGTCACGTCACTTCCGGATCGTAGCAATGGGGGTATACGAGAAATAAGGAATAGAAGGGAAAGTAGAGACGATAGTGAAGGTGGAAAGAGGATTGTGTGTGTGTGTATGCATGTGGCTGTGCGGGAACGAGGATTGAATACGAAGCGAGCCAGACTCGGTAGCAGTCGATATATACGTGCGGAATAGAAGTCGAAGCTCCAAAAGACGTTTTCGTATTTCGTTTGGAAACTAGGAAAGACATGTCGATCCTCCATCTCTTCTTTTCTTATATTTTTCTTCTTCCGTTATTTTTTTCACTTCTTCTTCTTCTACTTCTTCTACTTCTTCTCTTTCTATTTATTTATTTTTATCCTTTTTTTCTTACCAATGGGAACGGAAACTTCCTACACACGTTTGGTACCACCTTCCGGTTGTCGTGTTCAAGAGAAACATCTCAGGATGTAAAATATATTTACAAATGGAAAAAGCGATTGGGGATAATTGAAGAATTCGTTCAGGGATTACTGAGAGGTGTAGGGGTGGATGAATGTATTTATCGTTGAGAAGATGTAAGTTGCAAGGTGGAATTTATTTAGTTGATATTCTGTATAAATTTTTAGATGATTTGTTTAGATATTGCAGTGATAGGAGAGAAAAATAGTTATAGTCAGACGTGTTTATCTGTGTAATGGGTTTATGAATCTTGTTTGAAATTTGGGTTTTTGCTTTTGAATTCATTTTTATTGATGCAGACATCTTTAGATCTTCTTCATAAAGATTCTTTCATTAAGAGTGATTCATAAGACGAAGTTTTTTCTTTCTCATTCGATTGATTGAAACATTGTGAGTATTCTATTTAAAAAATTTTCCCTATGAATTCATTGAAGAAAGAAATTAATGCAGAACTTAAAGAAATTGGATTGATTCAATGAGAAAAAAACAAAAGAAAACTCTCTCAGTATATTTTTTCATCCTTTTGTCCTTGTTATACTTCACATTGTACAATTTATTTTATATTTTTCACACTAACGATTAAAATATTATTCATTGAATTCAAACCTCCAGTGATTTTTCCATGTATTCAATATCACAGTGAAATTTTTTATGTAAATTTTATTTCTATACATTTTTTTCCTTTCTTGCTTTTAAATTTCGATACATTTTCTTTTATTTTCTGATTTTGAGAAATATTCTGCTTTTCTTGATAAGTATCATCGATTTATATTTTATTGTTCTTTATTTAACAACCGAATGAAAATATGGCACAAGGACGACGCGATTTGAAGTCAATGTGAATTTAAATGTAAAAAAGATAAAATAAATAAAATAACAGAAGCATTTTGCAAAAGGATTTTGTTTTCGTTGCTTTTTTTTCTCGTTTATTTTGTGTATATAAATGGGGTCGTCCTTTTATTTTCTACTTTTTGTTTTTCTACGTTTTAATTTCGATGAATTTCACGTTCAAAGGGCAGAGGTGCAAATGAGAAGAATATGCAAGACGCAAAAGGATCTCTTTCTCGTCCGCTATTGCCCACCACCGCCTCTTGTCCCACCAACACTGTCCCAACGTGCCAGTTAATTTAGGCGTAACCTATTTGAATATAAATTCAAACAGTACTGGCGACATTTTCAAGCATACGGAACACACAAAACCCTCCAAAGTGACGACGAAATAGCTTTTCGTCCTTGAATAAATTATATTCAAAGACTATTTTTTCCGATATTTTTTTGACAATTTATTACTCCAAATTAGCTTTAAATCATTCACTTTCATTTATTTATCTTCTATCTATTTCCTTTATAATTTATATTTTATCATCATTTACTTTTGTTGTTATTTAATAACTGTTTTATTCTGTTTCATTTCTCTTCAATTTTTTTCTATCAACAATTATTGTTTGAACAATCTTCAAAGAATTATTAAATAATGAAATCAATATTTACTTTCATTCCAAAACCTTTACGTAAATAATTCTGTTTATATTTTTGTAGAAAAGCGTTCGATGTACCAACAACAAATTGATTGAGTGCAATTTCATTTCACTGCATTGATGAAAAAAGTCGATACTAGGAAATGGTGGTTATCAAAAGGGAGTTCATTATATCTCATATGTATTCCCGAGCAAAAGTTAAATAAATTTGTTTTCGTGTTTCGCTTTCACTAAATAAATATAAAACCTATGATGAATATATTTGCAATGAGAATTTTTTCAAAGATCTGAAAGATGAAAGAGTTATGAACATCATAAAAGGGAAATCTCATCAATCTCAATTGCACAAATCCCAGAGAAAATAAAAGCAAAATCAACTATTAACATTCCACAATAATGTACATTCAGAAATGGATTTGGTATAATTCCCACTCATATAATATTCATTCCAATTTCATTCTGTTAATACAAGGAAAATCAATAGACATTTCATATTTTCCTATAGAATTGAATTTTATCATGAAAACTTGAAAGATAAAATAAAATTCCAAACTCTTTTTTTCTCACTTCTAATTTTTCATCTGTATAAAATCAGAAATTACTGTCTGACCATATCTAGTAGAATATCCCAATCAAAGTTCATCACAAATAATTCGTCTGTATCTTCCAATTATTATAAAATAAATTTAAAATTAATCCTTATTAAAAAATCCTTTAAGAAATATTTATATATGTTTATGTATATATAAATATTTCTTGAAAACGAAGTGATACGTTAGTGAGGTAAATTTTTCGAGCCACTTCTTCGCGGTAAGGGTTGACACGTTTATCGGTACAAAATCGTGCCGTTCAATTTCACGGGCCGTAGAATCCAACACCCTTCCACCCTACCCTTCTATACATCTACAATATAAATATATACACAAAAATATATATAACGTTTTTTTTCCACCACCTTAATCTTTTCCCAGGCTCTTTCTTGACTGCGCCATACCTTTATACGTGAATATTCCAAGAAAACGTGAGATATCTATAATGCTGTGAAAAATATATACGCTCAGCTAGAATCGTTTCGTAAAGCTGCGCAACGTTGCAATATTTTTTTTTTACCCCTTCACTTTACTCGATACATATTTACCCTCAAATCATGACATTCATTTGCCAATAAAGCAAAAAAATATATATATGTCTGATATATTCATTATTGATAGAGATAAAATTTTGTTTATTGATTTTTAATGAATATTTGATATGACAATTTCTTAAAAACTATTTTCACTTTTTATGTTTGATATGTAACAGTTTTATCATTTCATACAAAGGCAAAAGCAGTTCGTTAATTGGACCGAGAGAAAAAAAGTATTTTCAGAGGTGGAGAATTCTTATTTGTTAGTAAGGAATGTTGAAGATATTTTATCTATCAAGTTTCAAGATTACAGATGGGTTCGAAAAAAATCCGGTACTGAATTCGCAATCGAGAAATTCCATTTCTCATGAATATTCGCGAATAAATAGACTCGTATTTTGCAGATTGAATATTTCTCCATCACAAATATAAAAAAAAAAGAAGTAATCACTCTAATTTCTCCTTCATTCTATTTTATTTTTTCCCTCTACTTTTCTCATGAATTTTCAAATGTTCTCATCATCTGCACAATTTCTCAATTCACAAATCAGATAAAATGAGAATAAAATATTCATACTTCAATTTATTCTCTCGACTTCTATTGAAAAACATTCATCATCCGAGAAATCAAACAAACACAATTTTTTCATCCCTGCAATGATAATCAGGAAAATTAATTTGGAATTGAAATGTTTGACAATTAATTGCCCTCAAAATCTAACCCACAATTATCAACCACTCCATCAATATTAATGAATGATAAAAAGAGATAAAATAAATAAACAATACTTCATATACACTTGAAATTTATCATTGATAAAAGAAATTTTTCATTATCAAAGATACAAAACATAATAAAAAAATTTTTCCCCAACCTACATCTCTATCTCTAAAATAAATAAATAAACTCAGTAGTGGTAGATGCGAGTAAAGGTCAGACGCTCGCGTTCCTGCCCCACTTCCACTCTCTCACTCGTTTTCTTGCGGCTTAGACGGCTCAGAGTGATTTTCCTCAAGATCCAGGATGAACGAATTTTCTTTTCTTTTTAAACGAATCGACCCAACACATCCCTTATGCGGTATAGATATATAAATACTTCTTTGCACCCTTTCCTTCTTCGCTTCTCGCTTACTGGCCACTGGGATAGTGTGAAACTTTTATTTCTCCATTGGGCAAATATCCTTCGGGATAAAAGTAGCCCAAAGCGAGGAATTCCCTCAGAGGAACTCTATATATATATATAAAGGGGATGAACGGGGGTGTAAGAAGTATGAAGAAGGGAATCGTGAGCACCACCCCCTTCAAACGAGTTCTCTCGGGTAAACAATTCTACGAGAAGAATTCATATATATACATATATATATTTACTAAAACAAAGCAAGTTGGAAGATGACTTATTTTTGTTTTTTTTTAATATCTATTTTTTTTCAATTCACTTTCTCACTCATTTCATTCCATTCAAAATTCATTCGTTGAAATGTCTGCAGAGTAAGAAAATTTATTTATGTATATTTATATATTTATTCTTTTGTTTTTATTCGATAATAAATTATTCAGTTCTCATTTGAAGTCTTCTAATTGAGAGAAAAGTTTTTGCCGAGCTTTCACAGCGATAAAGTGTATAACCACCATTCTCCACAATTCATTCTCTCATCTGTTTTCTCTCTTTATTTTACTCTCTCATCGTCTCTTATTCTATTCTCAGTCGCTCCAACACAACTTGATCCGTCGCCATGTTTTCTCGTCGACTTAATCCAAGTCCCGTTTTCTCTCCCTCTACTTTAATCCCTCTACCCAACCCTCTTTTGTCTTCACCATTGTCTCGTGACTATCTTGTGAGAGTGAAACGACAAATGTTTTTTACCATTAACTGTACGGAAATCCAATTTAGTTGTACTTGAACTAATATACTCTATTTTCACTATTTCCTGTTTCTCCCACCATTTTCACACATTTTTTTTCATTACTTTCTACTTTATCATCCTTACATAAATATTAAAATTTCATTTGTATAATTATTGATTTGAATGAATATTTTGTTTTGCTTTTGTTTACATCTACTTGTGCAATTGTAATTTCCCAGCTGAGCTTTTATTTTTATTTCTCACACACGTCATTCATTTTATGTTCATTTGAGGGATGAACATGGTGAAAAGTGTTGATAGAAGAGGATTGGAGGACAATTCAGCGACTTTTCCGTAGTGCGAAACGCTCAATATATTTTGGCATCGAACCGTTTCACGATTCACTTAGCAAATTAAAAGCGTCCTCCCTTCATTCTACATTCCAATAAACTATCCACAATATCGTATTGAATTTCAATTTATATATGACAATATCTCTTTTATTATTCAAAAAAAGATTTCAATTTATTTATCGGTATATGGATTACTTGCTCATCCGCAATTCATCATATTACTTGATTGTCAAGTGGAAATATTATTTGATTGATATTCAAATGAAGAAGCAAAGAATTATTTTCATTGATTTTATTTTATCATATTTGTCGTTGTTTAATTGTGTTAATTGTTTGATAAATCTTGTTCAATCTTGTCTGAATTTATATATGTGATATATATGAATATAGAACTATTTCGAAAGATTCTTCGAGTTCTCTATTTCATCTATTTTTTTTTCTTTTTTTATAATCCAACCCCACAATCCCTACCACTTGAACCATCTTCATCTTCCCCTTGAGTCGTCTATTTCCGTAGGTATCATCCAAGAATTTCTCGATAAACTCTCATCCCTGCATTCCACTTTGTCCCACTCATGAAAAGTATTTCAAATATTTATTACAAGTTTTACTCAACAAATATGATATAATCGTTAACTTATTTTATTTTATTCTAAATGTTACTAGAGATAATAAGAGAAATATTTAGGGTGAAATTTCTTATAATAATTATTTAATTTTCCAAGTGATGAAAAGGTCTAAACAACACAACCTCTTCTATTCTTGTTTTATTTCTCAACACGTGCAGGACATATTTTATTGGATATTTCGAATTTGCGAGTGAAACAATTTAGTAATAAACATTTTTCACATTTCAATTGCACTTTATCACACGAGAGAATTTGGGGAATTTTATTGCTTACTCGATTGTTTTCAGCAAAGGATATTTTTGAAATTCAATACCAAAGTGCAGTTTTAATTATTCATTTTATAAGATACAATTTGTGGATTGATTGACCAAAAATGTGCAATGATGTGGCCTGATTTGCAGTGGTATTTTTGTAATGACAAAATAATACGAAAATCAGATGGTTAATATTGGATGCATGAAAATAGTCATTTTTCTGGAGTTTGTAGAAATTAAAATTAAATCTATTGAATATTAAAGTTCATTTGCATTGATGTATTTAGCACGTTTATATATACCCATAAGAGGTTCAACACATAGATGATTATTCTCAAAATGAACTATTTTCTGGAGATTGCCAATGATAAATATTTAAAATGTTAAATTTATTGATTATCAGTCAATAAATGTCCCATTAGATTAGAAATAGAATTCCGTGCACATCTCATGATGGCATCAGTGACTGCCCAAAAATGTACAAGTGAATATTTCATTTTTTTTTATTAAATTAAGATGGAGCCAACTGAGCTGTATGAACATCAACTTACTTCTCTCAATTATTACTCCAACATTTCATTCAATTCTAATTTCATCAATCAATAGTTAGGATGTTAAAATTTATTGACTTCAATATCCAATTTCAATTTCATGTGTTCACAAAAATAGTCAATTTCTCAATCTTTTTCTTGAATTTATTGCAATTATTGAATTGAATCACGAGCTTTTCTATTGATTAAGAAAAATTGGGTTATAGATGAGTGTGTGCATGAGTAACTCATGAATATTCTCAATCTTTTAGTTTCTTAGTTTGAATGAAGAAATTAATCCAGAATAATCGAAAATATAATTTGAAATTCAATGAAAAAAAAAAAATGAAATTTCCATAAAACCAAATTACAAAGTTCGACAACAGTAAAAACAGTGATAAAATGTCTTTTCCAATCATCTTATCAACGAAGCTCGACAAAAAAATCAGAATGTAAGTTAAAACTGCCTGAGAAAAATCATCTGATTAAATAAGAAGAGAATTGCAATCAAAGTTTGGCAATCTTTCAACTAAACAACTCGACCATTTCACCAGATGTCAATAAATAAATTAACACTGTCCTACAAATGAATCTCAATCTTCTTGGAATTTCAAACATATCAGAACAAATCATCACCAACATATAAAACAATTTCATTAAAATATTTCTCTGCAACATATTCTCACAGATAAATTATCAAAGATTACAGAAACAAAAAAGAGATCTTATTTCCCTCTAAAAATTCCCACTTAACCATGATATCTCCTTTCACAAAATTGCTGTTTACACTAATTTTATTTATCCCCCCTTTTGAAATAACGTTGACTTTCAAGAACACTCCAACTACTTCATCATTTGTCAATATAAATCCGAGCTTCTACTTTTGCATTGAACGAGTATCGGATTAACTCGTTGGCCACTTGGTTTTTCTCACCGTCACTCTCTTTTCAGAGTTCAACCTAACCTTTCCAACATTCACTATATAAATATCCCCCCCCCCCCAACACTATTTCATTCTCTTCACCGCCCTTTTCTTCATCCCTTAGACTTCTTCATTTCGAACTTTCGACACGACGTCTCTTTTCATTTCGTACCACGACAAAGGACCACGCGGCCCAAGGCGTAATCTAAAGTTCGAACACACCCTTCGTCTTCACTCCCTTCATCCTCTCAACCTACCCATAAAATATATATATATATATGCATATAAGAACTTGTGTGCCAAGAGGAAAACGAACCAGAACCCAACGGGGGCAGGAGAAAAAAATTGTACGAAAAAAAAAAAAGAAAATAAAAGAAAAGACGACGCAGAATCGAAATAATATTTCCACGACGTCGAACGAACGAGAATTCGACAGGAAGCCAGCAACTTTGTTCATGCTGTGTGCAATCCCCATCCCCATCCCCACATTCAACTTGTACCGCTCCACGACCCCTCGTTTTTCCTACCCCTGCATCTCTTTTTTGTTTTTTTATTTCCACTTTTTCATCTCACGTCGCAACTTCATTTTTTTTCTCCATCTTTTTTATTTGTTTTTTATTTTTCCTTCTTTCATTCTCGCTTTATATTATTCCTATTTTATTATGTACACGCGTACAATGTCTGATGAATTTTTATGTCATCTCATTATTCATCTGAACGTGATATTATTTGAATAGTTTTAAATTTCTCTCATTCTATTATGTATATTTCATTGCAAAAATTTTTTTATATCAATTGATAATTGTATAAATAAAATTAGATAAAAATCGCACATTTTTTTGTGCATTTTGTATACATCATCGATCCATCCTCATGATCTGGTACTTGAACAAAGTATGCGAAGAGTTTATCGACAATGATGTGAAAAAACTGTGGAAAAAATCAACGAGGCGAAAAAATAAAAGATGGGTGTGTTCACAACGCGAGAAATAAACTGAATTTTTCACTTACATTTAATGCACTTCGATCTATAATTTTTCAACTAAAAAAACTAGTGAAGATGCAAAAAATCGCGATAAGTAATTTTTATTATTATGAAAAATCGCGAAATGTGAATATGTAAATAGCGAATAGTAACCGCAAAATCATAGTCTTTTACCATTCATTATCTATATAATGTTTTATTTAAACTTTATCTGTTTCGGTGTTTAATAGTGAATATAAAATTTGTTATGATTATGTTTCATGACAGTTAAACTGTTTCAAGATAGGATGTATTTTGTAGTGTGATATTAGTACACAAGTACGAAACGTATTTGTTCTCGAGAAATTAACCGTTATATGTTTCGCCAACCCTTAGATTAACCCTTATCGCACGACCCAGTTGGCCTGTCGGATTACCTGTCGCTCTCTCGTAACATCCCGTAGAAATCCCGTGGCTCACACAGATATATATCCTTCGGCGTTGATATCAGCATTGCAACGACATGTAGGTGGAACGTTCTCCTGTATTAACAGAAAAGCAAAATATAAATAAACAATTGTATATATTTTATACTTTAATTTATTTCATTTAATTGAACAAATTCCCAAAAATATTTCAAATTCAATATTTAAACAGAATAAAAACGAATCAATTTTGTTGTAATGAAAATAATTTACAAATAATGAATGATCTCCACTTCCTCATTTAATAATTGAAAGTATTAAATTATTTTTAACGTATCGAATAATTTATATACATTTTTAATGAAAAATCAATCACGATCAGACATTCAGACCTTTAACAAAATCTTTTCTACAAATATATTAGCAATTCATCAATCCCACACAAATCCAAAGTGTATTTCTTGATATTCAATTAAATATGCTTGAATAATCACAGCCTAATTATTGAACTCCTAAATAAATATTTCCCAACCTAAATTCTAAAAAAACGTTCAATTCTCTCGGAAGCATTTGAAAAAACCTACAAATCATTAAAGATTTCTAACCATAACAATTCACATCAATAAAACATCAACAAAAACATCAAAGCATAATTTAAAACAAACTCCAAAGACTTTCCCATACAACAGACAAATAAAATTGTCCTCTCAATATTTCACTGCAAATTGCCTCAATGAATGATCCAAAACGCAAATTACATAGTCCACTAGCGAGCAACATGAAAATCCCTTTGCCCTATACCACATATGAACTAAAATCGTGGACAAGATTGGTCATGCGGTTGAATGGTGGAAGTTAACGTCAATCGTGTTAGTGGGATTGATTCGATTTTGCCTTGGGTTTATATGGTGAAACAGAGAGAGGTAGTAATAGATGAAGCAAGAGAGATGCAGAGAGATGCAGAGAGATACAGAGATGGAGCTACGAGTAATCGTGGACGTTGCTGGAGTGTAGAGAGCGTACTGGAGTAGAGTAAGTGTTGTAGCATATAGTGGAACTGGTATAGTCGACATTCGCTGTCGACAGCAATATGTAATCCACTTTGGTCGCGCTGGGCGCACCACCGCATCACCCCTTGTTATACGAAGAGGAACCTCTCGCCATCAAGTTCCGTCCATGAGCTTATGTGCGACCGTTAACAGTCAATGCTGTACGCGTACTATGAACACTGCTGCAAGCATCGCTAGCGCGGTCATGGTTCAATTGATGTTCAGTAATAGCTCGGTCACTGAGGCCAACCTATCCACGACCTTTATCACTGGCCTCTTGGCAACTAAATCCCGTGAACCGTTTCCGCACCACGTCCACAATCGTCACAATGGCAATAAGGTCATGTGAAGCGTGAAGGTGCTCACATGGACAATGTCAGCGTAACGAGTTCACTCTCAACTGATATTTACTGAGATATCATAGAGAGACTGATGGTATTCGTGAAAAAATGGTAATTTACAGATGAGAATGATGAAATAAGTTATTTAAGTTGATCAGAACAAACAAAAGAGCGGAGAAAATTTTTTTACTACGATAATTGTAAATAGAAAGATTTAGAGAAATAAATTCATTTGAGTCAAATAAAATTTGTTGATCCTTTTGGATCATTTGAAAAGAGCAATTAGAAATAAACCTGATTTTATTCCTGCAAATTAAAAATATTTTTCGCAAAAAAAAATTCAACTGCAAAGCTCTGAATATCTTGAATAATCTCACATCAAAATCAACATTTTTATATTACTGAAAGAGAAGAAAAATGAAGAAAATAAAATCGCAGTGAAGGATAAAATATGAAATAGAGGAATAAAGTTGTGTATAAATTTTAAAAACACAACAAAGTAATAACTTGAGGGATGGTGATCATTTGGCAATGATGACGACAGCGACGACAACGACGACGATGAAACAGGGGACTATATCTGGCCGCATGACTTGTTAGTGTCCCGAGGCACGTAGAGCTGTTGGGCGTGACGTAACTGACTAACAACGCGGTAACACGCTCGAGTAATCCGTTTCTACTATCGCCCTCTGTGTTGTGTAGCATAGGATTGTGTTATATAGCTGTAGGTGGTAAAGGTGGTGTTGTAGTTGGCCCTGTGTAGAATCGGCTCGTGGGTTATTACATGGCCGCGTGACTGCCCGCTTGTGCCTGCATCACAGCAGAGTCCAAACTTCATTTTCGTACACAATAGTAACATTGCATAATTAGTTCGAGTGCCGTCCTGACTATCTCATTCATTGTAATATAGTTTTGGGGGAATAGTAAATTTGAAATAAAAGATAATTTTTTTTCAACCCTCCTATTCAACATTTCATACCTCCATTGTTCAATATAATTAATTTGTTTTGTTCATTCTGTTTCACGTTGAATTGATGCAATAAATTTTGCAACTTATGATAATTATTTTATCTTGATATGATAAACTTTATTTTCATTTAATTATGAATAATTCTTTGTATTTTTTTTTAATTTACTGAAAGAATATCATGAAATGCTTTATGTTGATTCTGTTGATGAGAACTCGTTTCATTTATATTAAATTTTATTCTCTTATTCATTTCACAGTAAAGAAATAATATATTTTTGATAAAGTATGAATTTGTATTGTGAGTTTTAATAATGTAAGAAATGTGACTTAAGAATTCATTTTATAATACAACAATAGATTTGAAATGTACGAACTTTCATATAAAATTCAATTAATTAATAATTGTAAGAACTATGATTGTAATGAAATTCTATTCTTAATGATAAATAGCAGAAATATTTGCCTAATTTCTTCTTATTAATATTCAGAGCGTTGAAATATTTAATTAGACGAGTGAATGGTTCGACTTCAGAATTTTATGGATGCATTTGAATTGAAATAACGAAGAATGTGAATAATCTAAATAGCATCACACAAATAACACAAAAGATTTCATGTTTATATTTTACATTGACTGATAGATAACAAAAAATAATATGAGATATAATAAAAATAACAAACTAAACATTCAACTCTACCACAAATCTCAATCTCCCTTTTTTTATCCCCCTAATCAATCCCACCCCACCACAAATATACTTCACTGATAAAAGCACTCAAGCTGCCTAAAATCCAACCCAAAGTGGTGAAATCACAACGTAATTAATCGTTAATGTTATCCAACTTCATTCCACCCTTTCCCTATTTCGTCACACAAAAAATAAAATAAACGCAAAGTAAAACCCATAAAAATTCACCCCCAGGCCTACAACAAAATAAATATCCAACCTCAACAATTCCACATTTAACAACTCAAATTCAAATAAAACCAATGACAATCCAAAGAAAAAAAGTGAAAATATTATTAATCCAAAATAAAAATTAAGTAACTCACTGAGACATCCACATTTTCCATAGGAAATTTAATATAACATAAAAGCTTTTCGCCATTCTGGCGTATGGGTGATGATGAAGGGACGACCACGTGAATATATCGCAAAAGTGGGCGAGCCGAAGAGAGGACCAAGGGGAATTGATATAGCTATACATAAACGCACAAACATATACATATATCCATACCAAAAATAGATGAGAGAGTAGAAGAGAGAAAGCGAGTAAAAGTGGAAGAGAAAGACTTCAGGGTTTGCTTTAACGCTGTGCAATTTAATATGCTGATGTGCTTCAACGTAAATACCGTAGGTTCAGCTACGTGAAATTCATGTTTCCTAAAATTCCGTTCTATAAAGTCCAGAGGATCGTTGGGGAATAGCGGACGACGATGAAGAGTATACACGAAAAAAAAATAAGTAAAAAAAAAAAATGAAAACGCGCAGTACTGAACCATCTCTAACCTAAAAATTCTTCTCTTCATCAAACTTTTTTTTACACAAGCATTCAAGCGGAACGGAAAATTAATTTTGTGGATGGCTAATTCACCCTCATATTTTATATCAAGAACATAATTACAACGAATATAAATATCTGTGGGTGTATTGTAGCAAAATAATCTAAGAAATTTCATTTTATTTTTTTTCATCACTTCTCTTACGTCTTACTTCTAAATTATTATTGCGTGACAACCATTCGGATTCTTATTTGTATTATTTTTTTTTTCTTTCCCCCTTATTGTGCTGATTAATCTCTATAATTGGGTGGATCGTTAGGCAGCCATTGAGAAGGGCAATAGAATGAGAGTCCTTGAATTTAATGACGATAGTGTCATTAGTGTTCAATTCAAGTTGGATAAAATAATATGTCGAGTGTATTAGTTTTGAGGGTGAAGCCAAGTATGTTTATGGTTTATTGTAGGGATGAATGTTTCACAATCAGGCTAAATCATTTTGTAATATAGAAGTGACGAGTGTAGAATTGATGATATAAATTTTGTTGTATGTCTCATCGTTATATAATAGTATTGGATGACATGGTCCAACTTTAATAACTTTATGAAATTTATCTATGGGGTGACAAAGTTTCTTGTTATCCTACTACATAAACTGGATAATATAACGTAAATTTCTACTGTATTAAACTCGAGTGAATGTACACACGTGCTTGATGTCACGTATGCTCTTGCAGAGATTGTTACGCATGATGAATTATTTGTGTAGATGTACAATTTCAAATTTTCTGTATATATTTAGATAGATTATCACATGTGCATCCAGTTTAGTTGTAAACTCCTGATATAGTTTTGTTGGATGATGTGTCATAGATGATTTATAAATATAAAAAGAAAGACATGGAAATGTAGTTATAGTTGAAAGGTTTGTGGGTTAAATGTTTGGACAGATTACTAATCCATATTTTGATATATTCATTAGATAATTCATGGAGATATAAAAACAAATAAAATATAATCAAAGAAGTATTTGAATTGTTGTAAATTTTATTATCAGAGCACTGAAAATGGTAAATATTTTAAATTCTTATGGCTAAAAGATAAAAAAAAGGCTGGAGGATTTGGATAAAAAAGATTAACGACAATAAGCTCTAAAATCATTTCTAAAAAAACATAACCTCAACTCATAAATAATTCAATCGATTAAAATCTAAATGACAATTCATTCCTAAACAAAAATGGATTTATAATTAAATATCTTAGAAAATTTTAACTATTTTAATTCATCAGTTCCAATAATATTTCATTAAAATATTTGTCCAGATATTTCTGTATAAATATAAATTCATCTAATTCAAACCACTTGACAACATTCATCAAACTGTTTCTCATGTATTATAATATAGCATTAGAACTATACACACAGAGAATCCCTCTGATGTACCATCACCACCAAACTAACATTACTCCTTCATTCAATCCTGTCCGCTCTCAGTGGCGTCTACGGGTCTCACCATTTGGTACGCGCGCGCATCACCCGGAAAGCCGCACGACCAGAGACAACATTATGAAATTATCGTGCTTTCACATCGGCCTTGTGGACTCATTACGGCAAACCGTAATTAGAGTGAGTACATATACGCGAGAAAAGAGCCAAGAGTCTAAATTGCAATAGATATATAGTAAAAGGATGTTACTAAAAGAAAAAGAGTAGAAAAGCCATGAAAATAGTCTTGTCCATTATTTTTACTGTTAAAATTTTATCTTTCATTGTCCTTCCTTTCTTTTTTCTTTTCTCTCTTCCAGCTTTTGTAGAAGGTCCTTTGATATTCGATAAATCAATTGTGAACAATACTAACAATGTTTAAATGCGAGGGTGACTTTAACGTGTGGACAAAGACCCCAAGGGGTGGCCGTTGATTGAATTACTAAATCGTCTCTCGATTTATTATTTTTATGGTTAATTTTTTTCCTCTTTTCTCTTGATTTTCTTTACTCCACTCTGGTTTTTTTTTTCTCTTTCATGTAAGACCATAGGACTCCACTTAGAGCACCCTCAATCATCCCTTAATTGTAACCATACATATGAAAGTGTTTGGGAAAAGGTACTCGAATGGAGAAACTCTCAATCGGAATACTCAGAGTAAACAGCAGTCGAAAAAAAAGGTAAATAACGGGGGAGGAAAAAAAATAAATTGAGGGTGAAATAACTGCTGATGCTTTGCGACATTTTTCTCTTTATTTTGTGTCGTGAGAAAGATTCGTGGGTGACAACTTATCGAGATTTCAAGTGGAAGAAAAAAAAATAGAAGAAATTTGTGATGGTGGTGAGAGAGTTCATTTCTTCCAATTATTTTTATTTCAACTTCTTTTTTTTTTATTTAGGGGTGAGTTTAACGAACGAATGAAATGCGGGTTGTAATTTTCAAATCCTGTACTGGTTCCAGTGTGTAAAGGTTCATCCTCAGGTTTATTCATTTATTTGTATTTATTTTATTTCACTATTTCTTTCTTTTATTTATTTTCATTTTATTTTGTGCTTTTTTTTTAGTGAAGAAACGGGGATGGGTTACAAGAAACTTGGAATTTTTTCTTCTTTAAATTGCATTTGGCCACTCGTTTCGCAACTCTCATCCCTATCACTACCACTATCACAGCCACTCTTCACTTTCTCCACTGAATTTCTACTCACAATTTTTCTCTCTTTTCCCACTACTTTTCTTTTCTATTTTTGTATTTTATTTGTCTTTCATTTTCTTTTTTTAACTTGTTCTAGGGAGAACTCGTTTACCAGCGACCACTCTTGCAGCTCCATCTGTCTAATTCTTGCTGTTAATTTCAGAAATAGTCTGCAGAAGAGATCTAGACACAATTTCAGTACATAGAAAAAGTTTTTGAAGAGGATTTTAATGTTGATATGAATGAAAATTGATGTTGGATGAAAATTTTGAAAGATAAATAATGAAAATATTTTAAATTATTAATAAATTAAATGTTTAAGGGCAGAATAATTATTTCTGTAATTTTTTAAATTTGATTGAATGTTTACAAAATTATTTTAACTAGAATTATTCATTCCTATCTAACAGTTTGAATAATTACTATAAATTATTTAAACATCGTAAATTATTTTCCCCTATTGAACAATTAACTTCAACGATCTCCCTCAAATAAACAAACAAATCTTCCACAAAATAAAAGTCAACTAACCAACTTCAATATTCCAAAACTAAACAAAAATAATAAGTCAAATAAATTTCCTCTTAGTCTCCATGTCAAAACTACTTTGCAACTTTTCATACAACAAAGTTTCATATTCCAACGAAACATATGCAAAAAAAAATCATAAACTAATAAACAAAACTATCTAAACTAATTAATCCAATGCAGCATAGAAAAAAAAATTCAAATAAAAACCACTCAGCTATTCCATGCTACATTTTCATTTTCACTAATGACAAAAATCACTGTCATTGTTCTTGTAGTAAAGCAGCGAGAAAAAAAATAAAAATAACAAAGCTAAAAATTAAAAAAAACACACAAAAAGTAGAAATAAGGAATAAAAAATGAGTGAGGTTGATGGGAGGTGGAATACTGGCATTTTTCCACGAGAATTGGCGTGCACAGTGAGAGTGCGGGTGGGAAGTTGGGCAATATAACTCGAGAAGCCAAACTCGTTTGTGGCGGCGCATTGCGTGCAGTAAAATACACACGAGTTTTGCTCAGAAAAGGAATAAAGGTGTGTTCACAATAGCACTATATAGAATTATTCACATTTTTTTTTGTAACTTTCCTACTCTCATTAGAATTTAATTTGACAATATATCAATGCAATAATCCAGTATTAAAAATAAATAATGTAAATATATTTATTATATTATTTCATTGATTAATAATATGGCGAATATAGAGATGAATTAAAATTAATTATCACCTGAATTCATGAGAACATCAATTGCCGTTTGGTAATTAAATTAAATCAACCATCAACGAGACAACGTATATATGTCCATTCAATTCGATAATTTAATACAATGAGTGTGTTAAATCATCTGAAAAAATCCCACTTGTATATTATCACCCCCCGCAATAAATTCGCATTCGCATTCACAAAATTCCTCATCAATTGAAACAAAAACCTCAAGATAATAATCCCAAATTTATTTCAATTCTCCACTCCAAAACTCTGCTCAATATCAAATTTTCTCTTCAACTAATCCAACTCTCTGCTCAATATCAAATTTTCTCTTCAACTAATCCAACTCTCCACTCAATCCTTCATTCTACCATAAATTACCACCCAATAAAATCAAAAAAAAATCCTCAACGACCATAAACGTCCACGTAATCACATCCAAATTAAAGTCATGCAATATCCCACCCCCAATGCTCTCCACCACAATTTTTCCCACCGCAAATAAATTCACAGTCCAAAACAAAATTGCAATCAAGTGAGTTATAATGAAAACCCACAACATATTATACACATTCAAGCTATTTTCCAATGTACTATTTAGACATTTTGGTTGTATAGTTTCTGTAAAGTTTTCCAATTTGATGCAATTAGTCGATGTCTGGTGGGGTGCGGCAATAGAGAGTTCTCCAGATAGTAATACACATGTAGGTCGGGTCAAGTCTCGTGTGGCTAGCCATATCCTAATGATTTGCAACACGCGACACATTTCTACGAGTTCTCTATCTCTGCCATTTTTTTCCTCATTATTTCATTTTCTTTCTCTTACTCCACCCTTGCCACAATTTTAATCATCGCTAATTCTCCTTTATATTTTCTTCCCTTTTATTTTATCTTCATTCACTTTTATAATTCACAGACTTGTTCAACAACAGACATAAAATAACTAATAATTACGTAAATGTTATTCATAGATGTCATATCGTGATATGATATATGTCAAATGTCACAAGAGTAATCGATTGGAGATATATAATACTGTGGTAGGACATAAATGCTGTATATAGAATGGAGAATGCATGGAAACGCGAAGACACTGTGTATTGGCGCATGCAGTTAGCATTGGATGGTTTGTTCCGGTATGTCGAACACTCCGAGCTCGTTTCGCTTACCGAGTACACAAATTCCTATCATAGGTCAAACTCTGTATAGTTTATAACAGTATATATATTTGTATATTGATATGTGGTACTT
Source organism: Meteorus cinctellus (assembly GCA_030523045.1). Lineage (NCBI taxonomy): Eukaryota > Metazoa > Arthropoda > Insecta > Hymenoptera > Braconidae > Meteorus > Meteorus cinctellus. The sequence continues at coordinate 40,435 of JAPYZF010000327.1, forward strand.
TGTGTGTTTCTCTGTCTGTGTGTGTGTGTTTATAAATGTATTTATACAGTGATTGGCAAGTGAGTTGAGTCACGAGATAACCTCAAAACTTTAGTGATAAATTCAATCATCTTTGTTATTGTTAAAGTCATTGGGCAATGTTTGTTATTGTTAAAGAGATTAGGAAGAATTATGAAAGGATTGAGATATTTTTGTTTGGATTTTATGGGGTTGAAGAATGAGATGAGTTTTGGAATTTAGGGGATAATTTTAAATGCTGAAATAGTAAAAAATATTTTGTGTTTTTGGATTTTGTAAATGTGAGAGCATTTTTTTCTTTTATTTTTCTTCTCATTATTACTCTGATTTTCATAACATTTATAAAATATTTTTGTAGATAATATTTTATAGAATATTAAATCTTTATTTTAATTGTTAAGAAAATATTATTTTATCTCAAAATTGTCTTGTGATTTCTCAATGAAATTTGATTAAAGCAGGCGCCAAATTAATTAATGGTATCGGATAATTATTTAATGATAAAAATCAAATTGTAGTGTTCACGACATCCAACCACACTCACACCCACACATGTTCACCTTCGCTAAATTGTGTCACACACTATGCACGTAATACATTCTGCAAATTATAAATTAGACCGCAAACGAAAAAAATGGAAAAAAAACAACAAGCTGAGCTCGCACGATATCTAATACATATATATGTATGCATATTTTTTTTTGTCGTCTACTCTCTGTATATCTCTTCGTTTCGTTCTGCGATAAGAATAACATCCTGCTACGCATAAATATACCCAGTGTGTCTCCAAAAAAGGAATATACATGCGAGCATAATTATAATTAAAGAAATGAAAGAAAAAAAAACTGGAAAAAAAGCCAAAACAAAGTTTTCTTTCTTAATTATAAAAATTTTTTTTTCTCTTTCGTTATATTATTTCCTCTCTTTTATTTTCCATATTCTTCTTGTTTCACACAACTTATTATTTCTTTTGACAATTTAATTTTTTTTAATCACAACCATTTAATTTTACAGAGTCTGAAGCGAGTTGGGAGGAATGGTGGACATACGATGGTATTTCTGGTGAGTTTATAATTATTTTTCACACTTCATTATCACTAATCAATATCACGTCTATATAATTAAATAATTAAATTATCAAATTAAATAAATTATGAATGATATCAAAAATATAACAAAAAAATTGTCGGTCAATATTAAAATAATAATTGTCTATACTAAAATTATAAAACAAAAAAATTAACAAATTCAATATCCACATGACGATCAATATTTTTCTATGCAAACTACTGTTCTTCATATATATTTTTTCAATAGTTCATACAAAATTAATTTCACAGTATTTTTTTCGTTCTTTTTCTTTCTTTCTCCATTCAAATCTTCCACTTATCCAACAAATTTTTATCGCTCGCTTTAGAAACACCCGGTACAAAGTATGAAGTGAACCCATAAGAGTGAGGATATTATGGATAAGGAAAAGGATACAAATACACGAACAGGTTGGTCGAGTTACCTTGAACAAAACTTATTACCTTGGGCTTTTCGACACGCTACGCAAAAGCACCAAGTCAGTGAGGGATAGAAAACGAAAAAAAAAAATGAAAAAAAAAGATAAAGAGACGCCGCGCCATAGAAACTAAAGTGGTTGGATTTTTAGGGTCCAACAGCGGAGTTTCATATTGCTAACAGATGGTCCATCCTCGTGTGTTTTACAACCAATAAGTCTGTGAACATCGGTTTTCACAGCAAACCCATAGGTAAAATTCACTCATCCCTTAAAATCCATTTATTTGTATAATTTTTATTTTTTTCATCAAACTCTATTTATTAAAAATGCCCAAAAATCAAAAACAAATAAACTCAAAATTCCCAAAACAAAAAATCAAAACAACCAACGACAATAAATTGATTTCATACTACTAAAAATACAAAATACAAAATAAAAAAAAAAGGAAACAAATCGAGTCCACTGCAAGTAAATGAATATAAAATGAAAAATAATCCACCATTGCTGTACAATCACATCGCAGTGGTACTAGGTTAGGTAGCTTATTTTGAACGCACGTAGTGCAAACCCGAGTTGAGTCAGCCCCGTTGAGTACATATAGATACCTAGTATGTTTATATTATATATATACATTCGCATATATAAAGGAAACTCTGCCTCCCTCCCACTGGGAATTAAGAAAGCGGAATAAACATGCAAATGCAAAAAACCCCGGGCCCACTTTCCATCTTTATCACTTCGCGCTGAATACAAGTGTGCCAACTTAAAACCACCGCAGGGAATTGAGTGTACACTTTTTTACAAATGAAAATATATATATATACATGTATATATACACCTATATAGACGAATAAATATAAAAAATATATACAATGAGAAAAAAAGTAAGACAAAATTTCATTTTTTTTCTTCTTTTTCATTTTTGTTTGAAGCACTGATAGCACTTGGAATAGCCAATTCCACTCTACTGCTTTAACGATTGAGATTCTTAAACTTATATTTATATATATGTATATTTAATATTACAGTGTGGATTGGTCTGGTTGTGGCAATTAAAGTTTCACTGAGCGAGTTGAGGTGAATGCGCGACTGAGTTTAATTTTTTTTTCTCTTCCCCACCTCTACTTTTATACATTCTCTTTTAATTTTTTCTTTTCCAAATCTTCTTTTCCCAGCCCACCCAGATTCTTCACCTTTTTCTTTTTCATCTCATCCACAAGAATTTTTTACTGTGAAGTAAATGAGTTATGAATAATATAACTCATTTATTCTCTCTTTGCAATTCTATGAAATTTTCAAAAAGTTCCTCCCGTTATATTACTAATAAATAGATTTATATTAAATAAAACTAACCATATTACTTTTAATCATCGAATCCTTTGTGTTTATCTCTTCTTTTTTTTACTTTTTACATTTAAAGAACATAAAAAATTATATCTAAACTGATTTGACACAAATGAATTAACAAAAGTATAACCCAATATTGAATAAGAAAGAAAAAAAATGGTTGGTAGAATCATTAATGCAACAGGCTCATAATCGGTCTCTTCACTTTTTTCACCCTTCAATTAAATACATATATATATATATATATATCGCCATCGAATTAATTCATTCGTTGGAAAATATTCACAGTGGCGTTGATGTCTGGTTAGTTATATCCGGTTGGACGTAACGAGGTATGACGAGATGGTGCGGCAGAAATGATTAAGACTGAGAGGAATGAGGAAAGGAAAATGTTGAGGGGGTTAAAGCAAGAGGTGGATGATGATGAAAAGACAAAGTAGAGTGAGCTGTGAGATAGAGGAATGAGGAAAGGGTTTGGGGCTGATGTGATAACGCGCGAGCACAGATTAAATGAAATTATTTAAATGGTGTAATTTAACATGTTGGGCTACTGGACGGAATATTCTGTTGTACATTTATTTCTTTTTCGCATGTCTCTCGCTCAGTTTGTCCTCTCACTTTCAGGTGGTGAACATATGCATGTATGCATAGAATATGCTTCTGTGAAAAGCGACAGGGGTGAAGAGTAAAGGGAAATGTACAGGGGCTTGACGGCTCGCGATGCTTTTGCTTCACATTCCGACATGGGTACGCATATATTATCCTATGGGCGCGACGTTGAGTTGAGCAAATATCACGACATGCATACTAGTTGTATTTACTCTATGAATTCAGTGAAATAATTTATAAAATCAGTCACCACTGCGCTGGGATTTTATGTGTGGTTTGGTATATGAATGTCATCATGTGAAATATGCAACGGCGAATTTAGTTTGGTTTTCTTGGGGTTTATTTTAGTCCAGATTTTCTTCTTTCCTTTTTTTTTTGGCTTTTCAATTTATCAAGGGTAAACGTGAAATACGGTTAAAAAATTAATTAAGTAATTTGGATTTATCTAAATGAAATGTTTTTATTTTTATATTAACAATTCTTTTGTTATAATAATTTAATGAATTGTTAAATAATTGAAAAAGCTAAAATTTAAATAGAAAAATTGTGATTTTAGTTGTATTGAACATTTTTTAGTTATATATTTTGAATTATTTTAGGATTTCCCACTAAATTTAAAACACTAATTTTACTCAATGCACAAAATCGAAGTGGATAATAAAAAAATCAATGAGTGAATATATAACTGTCAGATTTTTCTAAAATTATCTCAAAAACAAAAATAAATATGACGTGACAATTAATAATTTCATCGATATCAAATTACTGTCTGTCAATCTAAAAATTCGTCTACCTCAACTATTTTCAAATATTTCGTCTAATATTATCCACAGACAAACTGACATACTAATAATTCAATTATCCAAGCACACAAAAGCCACCAAAAATATCTTTTTTTAAATTTTATCTCATTTAAAATCCTTCTCACATAAATCTCAACAATGAAATAAACACCATAACAACAATATAAACAAAAATGTTCATATCTCTTCATTAAAGTTAAATCAAGCTCATGTCCAGTTCATTGAAACATCAATCCACAAATCCAAACAATGAACCTAACCTCCAAAATACTCCTAAAACCCTTCACAACATATAATGCAGCAAAGCAGAATGAAAAATTCTTGAAAATAATATCTCCTATTGTTATATCCATCATCCGACAAAAGCTGGAATAAATTCAAAAGCTTACGTTAACAAAATCTCCATAAAACCCAACCATGATGATGTGTTGTGTTGCAATATAACGGATTCAGCGCATTACGCACGACTATACAAAAGCAATTACCTTACTTAATTAACGAATTTACAGAGAGCTACAACATCGCGAATATCGGAACGTGTAAATCCGCGGCAGTGGGACACAACACGAAACAGAATGAACGAGAAATACATATACAATATATTGTTATATACAATGTGTGGGTGCAGTGTTGATGGGTGGAGGGTTATCGTTATCGTAGCCGATAACAAGGTGATCCGCAACATGCAACACGAATTGCATTTCGAAATTCGATTGAACACCCGGGCATATTTTTTTCACGACCCCCTGTCTCTTCATTCCATTCTCATTCCCATTCTTCATCCCCCTTTCCTCTATACTGGCATCCACAATTTCAAACAATCGACGAATTTACCCGTGCGAAATGCATTCCAGATGAGCTTCCCATCATTTCCCTTCAACCCCCTCCCTTAAATTCATTTTGTATATACACACGAACGATGGCTACATCCGTGTCCAACTGCCTCGTCATTAGCGCGTTACAATTAATTATTTTGGAAATCCATGCTCACGTATACCAACTGCGTATGATAACCATTCTGCAATTCATGTTCTTGTTTTTTTTTATTTGCTTTTTTGCATTCTTTCCTCTTCATTCTCTTTTTTGACATTAATGTTTGACTACATCACTTTCATTCGAATTAATTAATGATAATTTCACACGTCCCCTTTTATCACTCGACTTCACAGTGTAATTGATCAGTTTTTGTTTGTTTTTCCTGTTGATATTTTAAGTTTCATTAAATTTGATACTTTATGCGTAGTGTTTCACTCACAGATAAAATTAGAATATTCAAATACTCAACAAAATCTCAATTTGCATTTGAATTTACAAATAAAACACAATTAATTTTATATTCAGTTGATAATTAATCTTTAAAATCGCAATTACTACCTAATTTCACTCTCAATTCATAAAATCACACAATACTTGTCACACAAATATTTTAATAGTCGCTAATTTAGAATATTCTGAATAAAAAAAAATACTCCCAAGTAATTAAACATGACAATAGTAAATTATTATTTTTATTTCCATCCCCAATTTACCCTCAACATAAAAAAAATCTCCATTCACAACTTCAATTCTCACGATGCCACAATAACAAATCACAAGACAAAGAGCACATTTTTAACAATAACAAATCCCTAACACCAATCCACTACTAAAAATAAAAAAACAGAGACCAACACAAAAAAAAAACTCCCTCATCATTTTACAACCAGGAAAAAAAATCCTTCGAATTTTTTTCTTTTCATTTCCTACCATCATTAACAGATAATATTAACGATGGATTTTCACAACCCAAATAACCGATAAAATTGTCGTCACCCAATATATACCTTCATATATATATAAATATATCAAAAAAGGGGATGATGATCGTGAGCAGGAAGTGGCGTGAATAAGGGTGGTGATAGTTTGAGGGAATGAGGAAGTGCGGGAGGTCGATTTGCGGGAGGCGTTAAACGGGCCATGGATTAGTGTCGGGCACAATGATCCTCGCTCGACGTCGTTAAGGCTGTCGCGAAGCTTCGAATTAATTATCGTTGTCCAATTAATCAGCGTCGGTAAAATATATATATATATATATATATACCAGTTTATATATAAGAGATGAGGTAAGATAAGATAAGATGAGATATATGGAAGAGCATCGGAAGTAGAAGATGAAGATGGAGAATATTCTGTACAGTGAATTGGATAAGGGCGTTTACCCTTTCTAAAATTCTATAGATATTTCGTTGATATATATATCCAGTTGATGCACCAATCCGCTTTCATTGTGGCTAAAGACGAGGATACTTGAGATATTTCGATAACAATATGCCATATTAGAACTATGAGTAGAGCTTTCGATATAAGCGACACTACAAACCACCACAAACCACTACTATTACAATCTATACTCCTTCAAGTTGCATTTCCAATTTCTGTATATTCTCAGTTTGTGGATAATGAAATTCAGATGGTTAATGGAATGATAGGACAATGCTGACCTTTGGATGATTCTCTACAGAAATGTAGTAAGATGGAAGTGGAATAAATGAATTGAAATAAAATAAAATGAATGAAGTTTTGGAAATTATTGAATTTAGAAATGATGTAATTGTGTTTTTTTGCGGATGATTTTATATTCTAATTATATTTTATTTTAGTTATTACATCTGAATTATTGGACGAATTTTACTTGAATGAGCAATTGGAATGAACTTTAAAACCTTTAAATAGTGAATAAAAATAGTTAATTCATTTATAGAAGATTAACAAGTCACATTATGAATCTTCATTGATGAAATATTTATTAATAGTTAAAATATCACCACCTAATGTTAATTAATTTTACCTACATCAACTTCAGTCATTCACAGAAATAATTAAATATCATTTTTCAAGAGATGATTAATTTAACAATGATGGAGACAATGAAGAAATTGCACTTCATTTAAAAGCATTTCTACATAATTAATATTACTAACACAATACAATTTTTTTCATTACTATCTTTTTAATTTCAATTTAACTTTAATTTTCAAAGTGCACCTGAGATGCCACAAAAAACTATAGTGTAAATAAAGCAAAGTCAGCACATAAATATTCTCTTTGAATGCAGTTTATTAAATATTAACAAAACTTCATTTCATATAATTCAACTGTTCATCATCAACAAACAAATGAGAGAGAGCATCACTGTCAAAATCCGAAATATTAAAACACTTCAAAAAAGTCATTGACTATTATTTGATATTATAAAAAAAATAAATGTTCGATTATTATTTTTTTATCACTTCAAAAATTCAATTAAATATCACTAACTATCTCTAAATATTCACAAAATCTTCATTTTTTTTAATATCCCACCATAATGGTGATGAATTCGACCTTAATCCGAGCCCTGTATAAACAATGTGGTTACATTTCCTAACAGCAAACGATCCAACAGCTCAGGTCTGGAAGTATATCAGTCAGAAAGTAGAAAAAGAAAAAAAAAATATGAGAAGGAAAATGAAATCGCGTTGAGTTGTCAAGGACCGGAACGATGATGATGGTGAGAGTTGATGTGAAAAAAAGAAATAAGTCGGAAAAAATATTCTAGAATATAAAAAAAAAGTATCTTTCGTCCCGCCGAAGGGGTTTGCGCTCGTTAATGACACGCCATGAACGAAATGTATATCTCCAATCCTCGCTCTTCCTCTCCAACCTCTCGTTTACTGTCCCGTTTTTTTTTCTCTCCCTGACCTCGTGGACAAAAGTTTTTCCGGAGGTGCCGATCAGTTTATTGCGATATCTCCGAGAATATGAAGAAGAAAAAAAGAAGAGAAAAAAAAATAGGAATGAAAATGCGAATAGTGAGAATGAAAGAAACCGATTTTAATGGATACGACGGAATAATATTCAAATGACGAAGGCGACGTCATGGTGACTAAAATAATTGTATGTATAAAGTAAACAGTGTGACGACCCGGATGTATTCAAATAAATAAACATTGGTAAAGTAAACGAAAGAGAAATGAAAATGAAGAGGTCGCTACAAGGTGAATGAGAATGAGAGGAAGGTATGAAAAATAATGAATCAAATTATTAAATGACACTTGAACAAAAATAAAAGTTTGATGCTTACCAAAGATGAAGTTTAATGTAAATATTCATTGCAAAAAATTGTTACTTCTCTCCAACAAATATTTACAATTTCATATCTAATTAGAAAGTTTGTTAAATATCTTCTCCCTCAACTTCAGATAAATCTCCAATAATTTCCGACCAATCTCTGACATCCAGCAATTATTAAAAAAAGAGAAAAATTCCATTTCAAAAGTTTCATGCACCTGACAAATCCCTCAAAATTCAAAAACCAAAACCTCCACCAAAATTCACAATCCCCAATTGCAAAACTCCCACCAATCGCACCAAAATCAAAAACATCCCCATAAAAACCAAACAAAAATGAAGTCAACAAAACTCCTATCCCTATAAAAATATTTCCACCAGTCAATATATCAATGAATAAAACGAGAAACAAAAGAAAAAAAAAACCATTGAAAAACGAGAAAGGACAAAAAAAGAAAAAAATGAACCTACTCTCATATCACCATATAAACCTGGACAATAGTTGCCCAACTATAACCTATGGTCACATATACTCTATCCCTTCACCCTATATACAAACTCACACCTATACCAACTCGACCCAACTCCGCGCGAACATCCGGTCCGGGCTTGATTGGAGAAACAGTGAAATGTATTCATGTATGCATATGAATTCACCGGTTAGATATACCCATACAGACAACGTCGCGCGAGGGGCAAAATGCGCGGGGTCGTTCAAGCACCCACCATCAACACCTATATATATATATATATACATATATACATGTATATACATAAATATATACACAGTTGATGTAGCTGAGGAGAGAAAATGGTGCGCCTGTATGAAGCTTTTGGCCTGCCATCCAAGTCACATTGAAAAACATCTTAATTGGACTTGGCACCAATCTCTCGTCTCGTTCGAGCCTCTTCAGGCTAGCGACGTTTTTCAATGGCGGTGCACATCCTTATTCGGACCTCTCGTCAATAACCTTCTAGTTGATGGGAACCATTGGAGAATGAGGGGAAAAAAAAAGAATTGGAAAAAGGTGGAACAGTGGAGTGAAGGGATTGAAAGACGTCAAGAGATAAAGGAAGGAATGAGTAAAAGATAGAAACGAAGTGGGCTATACGACAATCACGACTCTATAAGGGCTCGGAAATGGCGCAGGGGATGGGTTTAAAAATACGTTGAAAAATCTATTCTCTCTCGTTATAAATTGCTTGCCGATCTGTCGGTAGAATTGGCGAACGAACGGATAATTAAACGCAGATGCCACTGTAGAGAAATGTAAAATGATGTGAAGATAGAAAGACGAATATTTAATGACTGTTTTAATAAAATTCACATAAATGAGAATACGATTGCGCAATTAAATTATTTTATCATTAAATAATAATTCCACTCAATTCGATTATGACATTGATTATTTAATATTATTAATTATTTATCAATAAATTATCAATTCATCATGTTCATTTTACTCATTAAAATAATTGAAAAAAAAATTCGACCATATCATATTGACCTAAATTTTAACTATTTCAACATTCCAATTTAATACTGTGATATTAAAAATTAAATATTTGTCAATGATTAATGACAATTATTGATATTTAATGTTCAATTTGATATTTCAATTGGTAATAATAATCAAAGCTTTATTCTACTAAGTTTTTGATAACTGTTTCTCGTTTTTTTTTTTTTTTTTTTTTTTATTTTCATCTTTTAATTTTTTTCGTGCATTCAGTGATGAATATTTAAAGAATAATTATGTATAATGTCTTGTGAAACATTTGTTTTTAGGTTATTTAATATTTTACGTAATTATACAGCAGCGATGTAAACTGAGAGGAAAAATAGAATGAATAAAGGGCAATTAAACTCTTGCATATGATTTTACATGAATTGTACATCACTGATGTAAAACCACAACCGATTCCAACATCGATTGCTATTTTATTCGTTATATAAAGAGAAAAGTTTAAAAGAGCAATTACAAACACACTTTTATTGCTGAATAAATTTTAATTATTGTCACATGCAGCAGAGATTTATCATTTACCACATTATTAAATGCTCACTTTTACTACCGATAAAATAAATTAATTCAAATGTCATTTTATAGCAGAAAGTATATAAAAATTACTTCATTATTTTCTACTCTTCAATTCTCTCAACAATTCTTTTATTTCATTTCATCTAAAAATAATTTTCACAATCATTTTTCTTCTCATCATAGAAAAGCCATTTCGCATCCACCTCATCTTTATAATGAGTTTTTCATACGAAATATCACGAGGACATTTTTTTTCTCTTCAATCATTCATCTTTAATTAAACAGACGAAGAAAAAGTCTACATATTTTTACTCTACATATTTTAATTATATTCGCGTAGACATTGTAACGATAATATTGATAATGAATAATAAACAACATGACGAAATATGAGACGTGGAGGATTAAACTAATTAAAAGAATTACACCAGAAAAATGACAAGAGATAGAAATTAAAATGGATGAAATAAAAATACACAACTAATTTGTTTCCATGTCAATTCAAATGCTATAAGACAACAATGCAAAAGTGTGAAAATTTGAATTTCTCTGAGGAGTCTGAATGAAATAATGACAATTGCGAGATTTAAAGGAAAAAAAAAATATCATAGTGAGGTGACGGAAAAATAAATTGAGACGTCGACAAAGAGCAGAACATGGAAGAAAGAGAGAAAATAAATTATATACACACACACACATATATATATATATATATATATATATTATATGATCTCATATAACAGAAGTGAATGGAGTTGAAAAAGCTCTTTCCAACCATTGGGGAAAAAAAATTTCACAAACTTGAAATTGTAAAAATTCCAAATATTCCTGTGTGCGTTTGTGTATGTCATCGAAACTTTTGGAATGACCTTAGAGTGTAACTTCAACATATTTTCACATATTGAAACACATTCAGATTTGCTCCATCACAAAAAATCATTTCACAATGGAATTAACACTTTTTAATTAAAATTTCTAACCACTTAATCATACTTGAATAATTATTCCTATGTCATTATATATTTGAATCTTGAAAAATAAATATTGATGTACTGTACAACAAATTCTAATAAATAAAATGCAGTCTATAAACAATGGAGACACGAAAAGAACTCAATAAATTCAATGAGTTTCATGTTGATTTGAAAATGAATTTACGACTCTACGAGAATTGAAATTAATTCAAAATCAGATTGAAATCAATGCCAAGTAGATTTCGAGATGATTTCACGTGAATAGCTCTCACTAATGAATCCAACGGATCGATAACGTTGCTGCGCAATAATTAACACATCGCATATATACACAAGTGATAACGAATTTGAAAGTTCACCAATTTTGTGATATTGAACATTTGTCGAATTTTCCAAGTGAAATAAAACATCGAATGCGAATAAATTGAAAATTGAAAACAGAATTTGAATTCAGTGTACTAATTTTTCCATTCAACCTCACAGTACCAAAAAATATCTTTTGTTTATCAACATTTTTTACTTTTATAACAATTTATCATTAATTTTTTCATAAAACTATTACTATCCCAATAACAATAATTAGTGTTGTATCATTCAACGTTTGAAATTACTTCAAACTACATTGTCGATCTACAATTCCTATGTTTCTCATCCACAAATTCACCACCACCAAAGTTCGTTGGATGTATGAATAGCTACGTTGCATATTGGACTCTTAAGCGAGCACCGGCCGGATATAATCTGATCCTTTGCCAAGAAACGTGCCAACACTGAGCAATAGCTTTCATAAATGCTATCCTGACTCAGTTCAACGATAAAATAATTGGATTATATAACAGTTGCAGTTTCTGATAAATACCCAGTGCCATTAAAGTACAATAAAAATTGTCAAGTCACAAAAATGAACATTACAATAGAAATTATATTTAAAAAATTGTGGGAATCAGAATTAAACTCGTCCTGTACTTGTCATCATGACAATTTTCAACATGACAAAATCAATGAGAAAACTCTTGGTCAGGTTTGAAAAACATTTTCCACCATCAACTAAAATCGATGAAAGAATTGATGATTAACTTCCATTGATTTATTTCCGAATTCTAGACGGGGCTCCAATACTTTTTCCCCTCACCAGACGATAAGAAGTAAAAAGAAACGCTGAGAATAAAATATGATGACAATTTTCTCATTTTCTTTTTTATATTCTTTTCAGGACCGTCTTTCTGGGGTTTAATAAATCCGCAATGGTCGTTGTGCAGCAAAGGACGACGCCAAAGTCCTATCAACATTGAGCCGGACAAGTTGCTCTTCGATCCACACTTGAGACCGGTTCAGGTGGACAAGCACAAGGTAATTTATCACTATAACCTCCTGTCTTCTCCATTTTGTTTGTTTCCTTTTTTTTGTTCCTCTCATCCTTTTCAACCTCATTCACCTCACCTCCATGACAAAACTATTTTCTCTATCTATACACCGTTGCCGCACACGTCCCTCTGGGAATGACCGTGACGCAGTTAGAAAAAAGAATGAAACGAAGAAAAAAAAAACTTTTTAATTCGAAACATCCCAACTAGGAAAAGTTGATAAGATCACGTCGTAGAAAGATATCAAAGTTTGTTCCAGTGTGGCATCAGACTCAGTTACGTTAAACTTTATTTATTTACTTTCGCTTTCCTCTTCTTTCCCACAAATTTATCCCCTGCATTCAACCTATCATGCGACCATCTCTGTTTACATAATTCTAACCAAAATAGCTAAAATAATATTTCGTTAATCTCCAACAATAGAATAAGGAAACAATGAATGCTGATTATAATGAATGAAAAATAAACAAAAACATGAGTGGCACAACATTCATTATTTTCTTTTCCTTCAACAAATATTTTTCAAGCGTCATTCAAACCACAAATAATTTTTGCGATTCCCATTTATGTTCACGTCAACTCGTCAAACGCAATATGTAATATTTTTTTATCCAACGACAGGCTCATTAGTTATATGATCGTTATTAAAACTCAAACAATGGAATTCATCGATGAATAATAACACAAATATTTCTATCCAACAAAGCATTTATTATTTTTTTCCCACTTTAAACAAAATCAAATGAACGTCATCTATCCTTCTGCCTAAATAGAATTGAAAAAAAATGCCTTGACCAATGATCAATATGAATTCAATGAATCTATCAAAAATAAAACAACACATCCAATAAATTTTCTTTATAATTTTCTTGCCCAATTGCTAAATTCATAAATTCATATCTCCATAGACAAAATCTTCATTCACATTACCAACAATCAAAGCTAATTAACTAAGCTAAAAACTCAAAATTGCCCTTCATCCATTTGTCAATTCATAAAACATGATACGCAACTGATACAACCAAAAGAAAAAGAAAAAGGCAGCCCTTCCATAATCTGAATTGTGTGGAGAATGAGGGTGACAAAGGAAACATTCCACCGCCACAGATGTTAACCCATGCGCTATACGCACTCTGTTTTCAACCCCCTTATACTTTGCTCATGTATATCACGCTTCCGCGCCCGGAGGTGATGGGGACATTTTCACCCTTAAACGTTCGTGCAAATTCCATTGTTTAAAAGTCTCTTCTCTCCTGGCGCTCGTTTCCCACGTGGAAAGGAACAGGAAAAAAACTACCGGTGTGAGGAAAAAAAAAAGGGTAAAAGAAGAAAAAAGAAAGAGGATGTGAAGAAAAGAAAAATGTAAAAAGGAAAAGGCGAATCGTGTGCAGAAGCGCTCTGTCAGCCCACAAAAGCTAGACCACATCCAGGCTGACGTCATCGGAGGTTAATCGCAACGTCTAGTGCCAAATTTATGTCCCCCTCTCATCCTCAATTCGCTTGCCTCCCACCCACCCTCACCCATCGTCATACGCCCAACCGTTCGGTTAAAACTTTGGCACTTAAATTAAACAATAGAACGGACTCGACCGCGTGTGCGCGTCTCTTTGGCTTTCGAGAAACTCCGCCCGTTTCCGCTGACTACGTCTTTTGCTCTACCTTCTTGTGCTTTACCTTGTCGAACCTATACACACAACTCTCTACTTATCTACAAGTCCTACTAATATTTCTTCTTCTTCTTCTTCTTCTTCTTCTTCCTCTGCTGCTGCTGCTGCTGCTTCTTCTTCCACTTCTTCAAAAGAGAAAGCTTCGCTTCGCCTTTGTTATTCATAATCCTTCATAACAATTCCACATTTTTTATTCCTCTATTTATCCAACTTTTCATTCATCCACGTGTTCCCATTTCGCACTAATTAACCGGTCATTTATTCATTCTTTTATTTTCTCCCTGTGTTTTTCTCATTGGCAGTTATATGCATCCAATTTATCACTTGTTCACACGATGAACAATGAACCATCACAAAGTTGATCCATCAAACAATCCAACTTAATCTAATTCTTGTGAATTAAAATTGAGATAATAACAAAACTTTCACGTAGATAAATTCATTCCGTAATTTGTTACAAAGGAATACGTAGTTGAGCAGAATCGATATAATCTCAATAGAGCCTCAAGAAAATCCTATGAAAATTACCCGACAATTTTCTATCAAACGAATGATGATAAAATTCCAACAGATTCTGATAACATCACTTGAATTACTACCAACAAATCCAACATTATTCAGAAAAACTTTCACCCATCCATATCAAAATTCATCATCAAATTGTCAACGAAAAAAGAAAAAAGCCACAAACCATAATATAAAAAAGTAAAAATTAATTGAAAAATAATAGGTTATCGCTACGAAAATTTTGCTGACGTGTCTTTCCATTTCCAATTCGCACACTGAGGTTACCTCATTATTTCTAACTGATGACATCATAATTCACGTTCACGCGACATACAAGAAAATGGACTTCCCTAACCAGTCACCGTCTAGTTTTCATGCCCTACCAACCACCCATCTCACCCACTATGCATCCCTTACCCTCCTTTACTTTATCAACCCTACACTCTCTTTCACCAACCGCTGCCAACCAATGCCAAGGTGGTGCCTCCACCATTTCCGTCCAATTAAATTCCTAATCAATTATAGTAGAATCCCTAGTGCAAACGCGTCACGTCGTTTTTGTCATCGCACCCAAAAACCAGCTCCTGTTCCAAGCACACCCCCCACACACACACCCACACTCATCCTCATATACACAAACACTTATAAGTAGCAAAATCCAAGACAAAAACGTTGAATATAGTCAAAAGCACTTGCAAGAATGATAATTAATTGCTGATTATTTTATCAACGCTGTCATCTGATGACTTTTTTAATTTTACAGGTTGCAGGACATCTACACAATACTGGACAATTCTTGGTATTCAAAGCTGATAAAGACGCGAAAATTCGTGTAAACATCACGGGTGGACCATTGGCGTATCATTATCAATTTGAGGAAATCTATATTCATTACGGAATGACAAATGAGCATGGCTCTGAGCATCAAGTCAACAAATATTCTTTTCCTGCTGAGGTAAATATACATCCTACATATCTAATATAACCATCTATCATCAATACCATAGATAGATCACTAAGATGACCACAACCAGTTGATGATGTCTGCATAGAAACCAATCAATTGCCCACCAATTTCCTCGCGATTGCGGTTTCAAATCCTCTACACACATATAGTTGTCACAATCTATCAGCGTATAGTCGCCCTGTGGAATTTAGGGTACAAAAGAAGAAAAAAAGACAAGAAGAAACCTAAAAGTATTAATCCCATTCATCATCATACACTGAAATGAAAATCAAACAGTTGTAATTCACACGGAATTGAGAATTTCCAGAATCCAATTGATATATATCTTTTTTTTCACCACATTCTATCAAATATCACTTCAATATTTCCTATCAACGATTCCACCAATTGATTCAAACATTGGACGAATCTACAGAGTTCAATCATCAGCACAGTAGTCATCGCTTGGTTCCCCCTCTATGTGTGTTGGTTTACTCTGGCTAATCAAAATCTGCATTATCCTGCTCGAGACTTGACAGTACTCCCAACGGTAAATGACGAACTAGAAATGGGGATATGTGAAGGGGATGAACGGGGAATGTATATATTCACACAAACACACAAGGGGCTGTGGTGCAAGTGCACATTACTCCATTCGAGTTTGTGCTATTACCCAGCTTGTTTGAGGGATGGACGCTCGCTTTGATGCCAGAAACCGAACCGTGAGTACCAGGTGATGAAGTACCTGGGAGTGGTCATCAGCCTATTCTCAACTGGTA
The DNA here is from genome assembly GCA_030523045.1 of Meteorus cinctellus. Lineage (NCBI taxonomy): Eukaryota > Metazoa > Arthropoda > Insecta > Hymenoptera > Braconidae > Meteorus > Meteorus cinctellus. The sequence goes on from JAPYZF010000327.1 coordinate 57,084, forward strand.
AAGGGCTTATTGGTTTCTGGATAGAGGGGAGGACATCTGAATGGTCCATGCGATCGCACAACAATTAATCTTGAACGAAAATTGCCATGAGCATCTTCCAATATCCAACTAACGTTCAAAGTCTTAAACCACTCAAATCACCCCAACCCATAATCAATTGTAGTCCAGCGAATTTTTGTGCGTGATAAACGTTTGTGGGGATTACCAAGTGGTACTTCTACTGAACGCTGCTCGGTTGGGTCCTCATCATTCAACTGGCTTAGTATTTGCCCCTATACAACCAATAGTGTCATCGGCTCGACGCTAATGGCCAAACAACGTCCGTGATACGAGTGGAATCATCATTGTGATAGATATAGAGTGGACGCAGTAAATTGACAGCCGCATAATTGGAGCCAATTGGGCCAAAGGGTACTAACATATATACAATTGAAATTCCTGCATCAATAATGAATTGATTGTTCAACTATTGACTTTCAACATCTTCAATTGAAACAGTTACAAATATTAATACTTATTTATAGAAATTATAAATATTCAATGCAACATTATGGAGATTTTGTGAATCACATTGCAATCGAATTCTGATACTTGATGAATGGAATTCACTGTTAATTACAGACGTGGATAATTCCGTATTGAGCTTGTATATGAATTGGTATTGAACGAAAATAGGATTTGCAAACAGATGTTGAATTCATACTGTTATCTAGATGATTTAAAAGCTACAAGCATTGGAAATCTGACAATAAACTACAATTAAATTACAGTGTAGAGATTTAAAAATAGATAGTTTTTCTAATTCAATTTTGTAATAATAGGATAAAGTGTTCTGACTTATTGCAAGCTCTTCATAAGGTGGTGGTTGGAGGGTAGTAATTTGATTGTTTCATTTTAGACGTAAATTTCCTTAATTATTACACTGAAACGTGCGCGTGTGGAATACGACCGTACTGCCACGAGACCGTAATTGTAGTGGTCGTTTATAGTTGAACGACCCTCTCGTCGCGCTTGCGATTGTCTGTCGTGTGAAGTGTTTCTCTCACTCTCTCTGAGACACACTTACTTCACCTCACTCTTCACTTACATTTTCACATTCTAGTGTTCAAACCTTTCCAAAAAGGTGTCGTTAAGATTGCAATATTATTGGCACAATGTGTAAAAAAAAATGAAATGTCTGCAATGAATTTAGTCAAATGTTCTATTCTTATTTTTAATTCATCACCCAGTAAATATTAATGTCAACGAGAATTAAAATCGTGCTAGAGCATAAACTACTTATCAACGCAGATTCACCTTCAACCAAAATTCATCATAGAACTGGACAGATTGTATGATTGACTAATTAGGTATTATATAACAGGTGAATCAGAATGTTAATATTTGAGCTCATTAAGAAGCTTCAACATGAGTAGCAACAACCACACGATTCTAATGTGCAGCTTCACAACCAGGCCCACTTGCGAATGCCACCAACTATCATCCAACTATGAATTGCCACCGAAAATCCTTAACAACAAAAATAAATCCAGAAAAATAAAAATCGCCGAACAATTCCACAAACGAACTATCTAAAACTCTTTACACTGACTAAAATCTGATGCTGAAACCAAAGCCTCCAACATGTGTCAATTCCTACCCATCAAAACCCGCATAAATCCTCACACATCATCAAGAAATCTCATTGTGAACTAAACATGAGGGACAACCCCCAGACTCAACAATCCAATAAACAAAAGAATCAAAAGCATCCAATCCAGCTGACATTTTTCAACGCTCACCATTACGATAATTAAAATCCAATGATGACAATCCATAACAAACCAACACTTCATTCTCTCCTACCACAACATTATTCTACATACGAAAATGGTATAAACTCCATCGATATAACGTTTTGCTTATCTATACACAATGCATGCGTATGCAGAAATTCATCGGTGCGTCCCTCGCTTGCATCAGTAGGTGGCTCCTGACTGGCTCGCGGGGTGAGTTAATATAGTTGGCAGCCCACTAGGCCAGAAAGATGACGGGAATAGTAGGCCGAAGAGGGGGGAAACCGAGTGGATTACGGCCGTATATCTATCATGGGAGAATGGAGCATTGTGAGCTGGAAATCGTGATGGCATGCCCATATGCCACGGATGCAGCTTCTGACATGCCAATTATACTTGACTCTCACACAATATGGATATACAAAGGGGGATGATAGTTGATAGAGTGAGACAGAATGAATGAGAGATAGCATGGGAATGCTTTTGTGTGATGTTCATGAAATTGTATACTTTAAAATGAATACACAAAAATATATATGGACATGTGAGAAAAATATTGTATATATTGCAAATAAAATACATTATCCAGTTTGGTTGGCGAGTTTATTTGCATAGTGGTTTGCGCGGGAAGAGTCTAGCTGTGAATACGAAATAATGTAAATACACAGTTGAAACTTGAAACCCAAACTTAGCCGCGAGCACGTTGGTTTTAACTTTCTAGTTAGCCTCGTATATGTATATAACCGTTAGTGTGTCTAGACTATTCACGTGGATTTGCTGCGAGTGACTGTTACGTGTGGTATATAAATGTTAGTTCCAAAGTGCGCGACAAAATAGAAATTCTCGTAACGAAATGGCGCCATTTAACGATTGGAAAAATACGTGGAATGAAGATGAATGTGTTCAGACATCACAAAAATATTCCAATGACCTTTCTTTTTTTTTTAGTTTAGACATTTACCCAACTCGAGATGAATGTCGTGGTAATTCAAGAATATAATCAGACAATTCAGAATGACACGAAGAGAAAAAATGTCAATGTGAATGTCAGTTGATCTAAATGAAAAATTGAAATGAGAATAAACAAAATGTCTCTATATGAAAATTAAATAAATACAACAACGTTCCAACTGCTGCACCAACAAAACGACTGTAAAATCCATCACCTTTTTTATTCTCATCTTTTGCCCTTACCAATATTGAATAAACGATTGAAAATACAAAAGATAACGATGGAATGTGAAACGAAAAAAGGGCTAACACTATCGACAATTTCGAACACCGGAACCAAAGTCCATGGCACCACGAGCACCATCGACATTCCCTATCGTTCAAGTCTGGACGACCAGTTTTGAAAAAATCAAGTAATTGAGAGCACACTTCCATTCACGCTCTCTTGTGCACGTCACGTTTGTCCAGTCTGCAGTGAAATTTATTGACTGAGAATTCGTCGTCGAAATAATCCACCATTTTATAGAAAGAAAAAAAACGCAAACAAAAAAATACCTCTCGGTATATAAAAATATATATAATAAAAGAACAATGAACCCAGCAGTGTGAAATAAAACACAGGACAAAATTCGAGAATGCTGAAAGGGGAAACAGATAAATTTATCGAATTCAGCCATATATTTTTAAACTATTCTATATATTTGTTATCACCATATATACTCATACCTCTACCGAACTGTTTCCTACATGGAATTTTGAATTCAACAGAGTCAAAAAATAAAGTAAGAATGGAATTTCCAACAAGAGAGTATAGTCATGTGTGGTAATCACACGAGGTTTGAATATTTGCCATTAAATTCCCGAAAATTCATCGTTTATGTGCGTCCATGTATTGTACGACGATAATTTTACATAACTCACTGAACTCACACATTTCCCATATCATTTTTCTATAATATATATCCACAAGAAAATTCTTCAAAGCAAATAATCATCAGTTCCATTATAATCCCTGACAATTCGTCATTTATCTCTTTCTCATTCTTTTTTTTTTCCCCATCTCATTCTCTAAACCCACTACCAAATTCCGACAGGCGTAGCAACGATCGACGTTTCCTTTGCCCAAGGGACTTTTCTGTTATCTAAGTTGAAAACATTGGTGGAGGATTTGACTATGGTTACTATTGGCGCTTGCCGTTGGGTAAAAATGCTCGCGAGTAGGTTTCTCTTGGGGAAAAAAAAGGAAAGAGCGTGAAATGTTCTTTGATCAGACATTCAGAGAGTAAGCGAGAGAAAGGAAAACGAGTGAACGGCCAAGAGGTAAAGAAAAAAAAAAGGGAATGAAAGAAAGAAAAAAGAAAAAAGAAAGAAAAGGGACGAGCACGGGGCTGTCCTGATAGCGCCCGTATTTCGTATTGCTGCCAGTTCATTCAAAATACTCTCACGCCATTTTATAGTGAAATACGAATAAAGAAGATTGACAGAATTGAGAAGATGACTGCGCGTTTGAGGGTAAAAAATAAGCAGCAATGATAGTGATGATAACAGAGAGAAAAATGAACAGAAAAAAAGAATAAAAAAGCAGATGAAAATGAAGAGACCGATGGACGCAAAGAGTCACAAGTTATAAGAAGAAAATATAAAGACATTGAGTGTAAAAAGGAAAATTTCTATACATATATAGCAAAAGAAATAAAAAAGAAAGTGTAGTGCAAGCGCAAAGGGAGAAATGGGAATCCCCTATTTCAGTAGTACTCGTCATACTTTGATCAGGCACAGTGGATTTAGCCCAACTCTCTTCTTCTTTTTTCATTCCTTTTTTTTTCTCTTCTCTCCACCTTGTATGCTACTTCTCATCCTTCACTATGTCTTGTGCGCTCACTCTCTGTCTACTAGAAGCTCTACCGTGTCTTTGAAGCATGCCCCGTCGCATCGTAGGTATTTCATCCGCCTCTGTTAAAGCTAGGAGAGGGTCTCAACCCCTCTCAGTGCTCTCAAATACGAGCGCTCTCCAGCGGCGCCCACAAAGTGCCAGTAATTTATTGTATTTTCGGTTTATCCACTCCCTTTTGTATATCCTCAACTATATACTTCATCTATATTTTATATATTGTTACTTGTACATATACATTCATCGAATTTATCTACAATTCGTTTTTGAATGAGTGTAAAATACATCAAAAGAAATTCTATGATAAATTATATTTTCAATTTATATTATTTAAATAATCAATTTAATTCAACATCAATCAAATATTATTATCTTCTTTGCATACCATTTTATCCTACACTTCAACAAGTCCATTTCTCTCTTTTCCTTTACAAACAGGAGATGAAACTCAAATAATTAATAATTAATTAATAAATACACGGAAATACCAAATTCAAAATATCTCCAATGATAATTTAACGCCCAAAAAACTAATTTTAACCAACAAACAGGAAGTTGAAAATTTGTTCAAGATAATGCTGTTGAAAATCATGTGAAACTTCTGAAGATTCTCATGAGAAACAGAATATTCGTGAACAACAAAACTTTATAAACAATTTAATTCATTGCACTTGAAAATTCCCTCCATAACAATCTCTCTAAATATAAACAAACTCAATTAATCTCACGTAATTTGTAATTACTGTGTTTACAGATACAAGTATATGGATTCAATGCTGAGCTTTATCATAATATGAGCGAAGCACAACACAAGAGTCAAGGTCTCGTAGCAATATCGTTGATGGTTCAGGTTTGTATGATTTTCTTCTTAATTAATGTCTAACCACACATGACAGAGGATATATAATACTCCAAAAAGATGAAAGCTTTGAAGAATATATCAGGCAATGTCGAAGCTCACTGAGTGCTATTCATATATCAAGATGCTTTTAGAGACACAATCAATATATATATCTACCAAGTTTAATCAAACCTGGGAAGCCATCTAAATTGACAATTATACTGAAAGTTAGAGCATCCATCTCATCTATATAACCTCACTTTACTCTTCTTCCACCTCTACACTACTTGTCTTTGTAAAGTATCACGAGCTTTCACTGATACCCAAAGTGTCATCTGAAAATTTGAATTCAACATAACAAAGTTTAACTTGGTAAAAAAAATGTTCATCCAACCAACTTCCAACTACGTACGAGAATTAACACTGACACAATATAAAGTATTCATCAACAAGAGTGAAAATTAATTACCACCAGCTGATTCCAACATGAAATAATGAAAGATTGCAATGGATGGTACATTGTTAAAAGCTATACACATTCATGAACAATTATTTTCACAACAGGCCAGATACCACAAACACCAACACGATTGTAACAGAGTATCTGACAAATATGCAGACTAAGTCTCACAGGTTGGTGAAAAGCAAAAGCTCCACACCGTAGTGAGTTTTGCCGTGGGAATAAATTCTCAAGTTTCCGAAGCCAAAGCTCCCCCGTGTCCTCTGGATTTTCCATAATACACAAACACACTCGCGCACATCTGCATATACCTTTCTATATAGCTAGAAATTCCACTATCTTCAGCTTTCTCACGAGCATCTCCGGGTTATATAACATTTTCGAAAAGTCGTGATGAGGGAAACTGGTGTGAGCGTGTAACAGGATACAATACAGCGACGAAAATTGTGACAACGCATGCAAAAGTGTTTGTTTTCAATGTATACCATCACTTTCAATTTGTTGATACTGAATAAAGTGAAGTTAAAGCCACCTTTAATTACAAGATTGTAGACATTCACTATTATACTTCAATGGACATCAATGTGTTGGAGATTGCAAGCGCATGAAAGCTTGAAGTATTGCAATAGTGATGATACCATCTTGCTATGAATGCTTGTTTGTGTTGCTTTTGGTTGGTATTGATGGTATGAAGATGTCAAGTTAGAAGTAGATGAGAAAATTCAATGGTTTTCTTGTGCTATTCGGTGCTATTTGAGGCAAAAGATGTTACAAGATATCCACAAGCTAGATGCAGAAATGGAAATAATGAAGATAAGCGGAAAACTCTTCTCTCTGTTGTTAGACACGAGTTAATCGTCACACCTTAATCAACAGCGTTGGTGGAGCTTTAATTTCACGAGGTTGCAAGTTAATAAATGAAGTCGCTTGAGTGGTGTAGCGGTAGTGACTATGTTGGGGATGTTCCTTATGACCTTTAATATAAATATGCTACAGCCCCTAGGGGTTTTAATGACGAGATGGAAATTGAATTTTAACTGCGGTTACTTTTTATACAAGTTTGAGAGGAAGATGTTGGTTTGTGGTTGTGAGAGGTATTACGGATTATTTATTCATGAGAGTTGATGTATAAAATGTTAGACAAATATTTCGAGAGATGCGATTAATTTTAGATCTTATGAGAATATTCAGGTAAATTTTGTAGTTTAAATTGTAGATGAGTTACTCCAATTCAATCCTGACAAAGATTATTCAAAATTTAATGTTTCTTGAGGAAATTATTGCGTGAATAAAGTCGTAGATTGCAGTTTATGAAGACAAAAATTGGATACTATTTTAAGAATATTCTGGAAGAGATATAACTTGAGAATATTCAGTTTCAATGCAGAAAGAAATAAGCGAACGACGTCTAGACGGATTGAAAGAATAAGATTGGATTTAGAATATCTTTTTACCATATTCAGAAATTACTGACGCAAAAATTGACTAGAAAATTCCAAGACGTCATATTATCATATTTCCCCTATTCCAACGCATTTGCAAATAAACACAACCACAATCCGTCTCGCAATCTATGCAAAAAAAAATAACCTTTTCAACATCAGGTCATATATCATCATCTTCATTCTTGCTCTGCTATTCATCATAAAATTTTATCTCTATCCATTACCATATTTGAATTTCACTGCGTATTATTTTGATTCAATCAACTAATGCTGATGATGATAATGTTGATGATAATAATCATGATATTCAATGGTGCTCAATCTTCTTAAATTAATGAATACTATGACCTACCCAAGAAGGTAGAAAGTACGAGGGTGACAACATAAGAGAAAATACTCGTTGACAGATCATGCTTTGACTACAGTAATTCAGACAAATTACACCTTGGGGATTTGGTCTCAATGTTGTCGAGATGTGGTCGAGAACAAGAGAGTAAGTGGAGAAGGGTGAGTCAAATGAGTGAGTGCCCCTGAGATGCTGTCAGTCACCAAAAGTTTTGACTAAACTAGAAGACCGATTACCTAAACAAACTTGAAGGCAGCGAGATATTGTGTGAACAGTATCCGATTGAAATCTCGGGATAAAATACAATCAACAATGTCAATTCTGTTTATATAAACAATATCTGATTTAACTGAACATAACTATCCACTCAATACACTCATTTTCATCATGAAAAAATGTGTCGAATTGATGTTGAACTGAGCAAAGTCAAAAAACATCAAAATTTATTTTTATAATCCTCTGTCAAATAATCCCTAAAATAGATTGATAAGAATTATCAACTGAATTCAATTTTACAACTCTTTATTTCATTTGAGCAATAAAAATTATCGAACTCTGATGGTCATTCACAAAATCAATGAAAAAGTGAATTAAGGTGAAAGTGTAAATACACCAAATGTTACTCAACTATTATTATATTTTTTCTTTTTCAGTTGGGTGACACGCCAAATCCGGAATTACGGATAATAACAAGTGTATTCAACAAGGTACAATACCGATGTAAGTATACGATGTCACGAAAGACTATAAAAAACAAATTCAAAAAAAACACACAAACCCAAAAATTAAGATAATAATAAATGAAGTAATTTCCACGACATTCTAAAGTTCTGAAGTAAAACAAAAATATTATTCTTCATGCCAACCATTTCTACACTTGAAATAAAAATACATTTCATTTTTGTTTACACAACAAAATGAAACTTTGTTTCATATTGAAATGACTGTGAAATATCAAACATCAAATTGAACTGACAATGTTACAGAAAATATTCTAACGAATCAATAAAAAATATCGAAAGGAATAATCAATGACAGTCCACGTCAAATCCAATAATAAATCAAATAAAACCATCAACATAACTCAGACTTGATAAAAATTTTCTTCACAAACCATAAAAACATATCTAAATCCAAAACAAATATTTTTATCCTCCATTAAAAAACTTCTGACATAAAAAATCATTATTTTCCCTTATAAAAATGTATACAAAAAATAAAATTATTCCACACAATTTCAAGCCCGAAATTCTCATAAAATATTTAAACAAAAAAGAGAAAAAATTAAAAATCCCCTCAAATAAGAAAAAAAATGTTTGTACATATATTGGATACAGCAGTAGTAATATATCTGTGAGGGGATTGAAAGAGCGGTAAGGGAGAATGTAAAGGGTGTGGAGGTGGAGAGGAGAGATGGAGCAGGACGCAATTAGTAACATTCTCCAAAAAGGCAGCAATGAAAAATGTGAATGTATACATATATATATTTCGCTCCCACCCTCAGCTTTCTCTCTTTCCACAGCTTTCACGAGTGGCACATCAGATGAATACGCGCTTCACGCACCAGATAACTCGTAGCGCATCCGGTACATAGGGGCGCCGCCAAGAGTGCCAGCGGGAGCGGGATAATAAATAAAACGCCGAGTGAAAAATAACTCGAGGAGGAAGGTGAACGAAAAAGAAACATAAAATAAATAAAAAAAACGAAAGAAAAAAACGAAGCAAAATGATGGCGAAAAGGGGCAGGAGGGAGAAACGAGTTACATAGAAAGCTGTTTACTGGTGGCAAGTGAATACGAAAAACTTGAAGTGAAAAAGAAAAAAAAAAGTATAAATAAATAAATGTGAACGAAGACGTAAAGACTAAGAGAGAGACACAGAGTAAAAGAAGCAACATCGAGTGACATTTTTTTTTTCGCCTAACGAGTCACTCTGGTGTCGCTATAAAATGAAACATCTTCATAACGTCTCAAAGTACAAAAAAAATCGTGAAATGTATTCAAATATATTGAAGCGAAATTAAACTCAAGTAAAAAAAAAAGAAGATAAAGAAGAAGCAAAACAAAAAAGAAAAAATGTACAAAATGCCTCAAAAGAAACGCAAAAATTCAACTCTCTCGTGTATATATACATTTTTTCCCTTCCTTTCAACATAAATTCTTTGATATTTAATGTACGAATACTCACAAAGTCATTGATAAACAAAAAAAAAACAATATCAAATATTTCATAATTCAAAAATTCTCCAATCCCAATAAATTTCTTCATTACAAAATTCTTAAATAGATCCATCACAATATCCATCCGTCACATAAAAACCACAATTTTCCCCACATCAATCTCTATTCACCACTGTCATTTACAACAACTCGAAAGTGCACTCATCGCACTTTTCTTCTCTAAAATTACAAAACATCATTGGCAATTTTTTTATCCACCCAAAAATTCTAAAAATTTCCAAATCTCTGCCACAATCACACTCCTCTATAATATTCCACATTTCTATTAAAAAAATTTCAATCAACAATAACAAAACAATTCTCAATAATAATAATAATAATAATAATAAATAAATAATAATAAATCATAACAATAATAATACGCTCACATCCTCGTGCTCTTTCACAATCTCCCAGAGGCGGTTTACTTCATGTGACACTGCCATAAATCACGAGACAATGGAAAATGTCGAGCCGAGGGTGTGTGACACGGAATCTAAGTATTCTCCCATTGTCGGCAAATAAGTATATACATACATATATAAACATACACAAATACATATACGAATTTATATATTCATATGCACATAACATTGAAGTGGCAAACAGCGATCTATACCTAGGAAATATACAACCAAATTGAAAAGGCGGGAAATTTGAATTTATGACCCCCATAGACCCGCCAAAAAGCATTTTCATCCGACAGTGCATACTAAACGTTGAAGTATGTGTACAGTACACACAACCAGAATCTATTTACTTATGACCGTGCGTTCAGTATAGCACGACCTAATGCACATCCACCCTTTAACCACCCTCTCATTGTATCACCACCGTTAGCGTTGCCACCGCTCGCGACAAACACCATTGCCGTCTCGGCAACGCCGCCTACACTCACACCAATCTCTGATAATGGCCCAAAATAATTCAGTGTCGTTGCATTGACATTTGCGAAAATGATATTTTATCGCTTATATTTTCTTGTTGAGCATTTATTTATTTTTTTTAAATGTCTTTTATTCTTCTTCTTCCTCTGTCTCCATATCAGAACAATAAATTATATTGAATTGATAAAATAAAATTGGAGAATGGTAAAAACGAATAAAGAAAAAACGAATATGATAAATAAACGTTAAAGTATAAAATGGAAGTCAGAGTGAAAATAAAATTCAAGATAATAATGTCGTGGTTTCATACACTTTCACATCGACACTGTGACATTCGCAATTCTCAAGTAACCTTACGCCCTGCCCTTCTTGCCACACCATCCGATCCCAAAGGTTTCATTGTCTTCACTAGTGGTTTTCATATATATATACAATAAACGTTAGTAAGAAGAGGATAGATGGTGAAATTGCGCAAAGAGCTAACGTGGTTTTATTATTATTATCAACGCGTCTATCATCGTGATTATCGTCGCTGCTTGGGCTATTAAGGTCGGTCAATTTTCCTAAGAGCTCCTTATAACTTCTCAAGAGGGTGGGTTTACTCTATCCCTTCTTCACTATATACACCAACCCCCTTCTATCGACCAATCCCACTATGAAACAATTTCATGACAAATGCCAGCAGCAAAACCATTTTATTGCACCATAAAAAAAAATTATATAATAAGACGAAAGTGTTGAAAATTTCGAGCCCAAAATTTTATGAAACATTTCTTTCAAATTGATCTTGAATATTTTTGGTTTCCGTTTACATTAATATCTCATACAGTCTCTCAGTAAATTCACACTTATCATCCCCCTTTAGCTACAACCAATAGAATAAAGGCATGAGGAAGTGACGCAAGGGGTGTTACGAAGAAGAAAGTTAATGCATCTCATTAATCATACGAGCATCTCTCATACCACTATGGCGTGTGCTATACTGTAAACCCCTCTCATTGCCCCTTCACCTAGAATAGCAAGCACGTCAGTTGATATTTCTACGTCGACGAGTTCTCTCGTTATTATTTGTCATTTCCGTCCGTGCTTTTCTGCTATCACCTCTGACTCATCACATATATATATATATATATACGTAAATCTATAGTGTGTGCGTATCGTTGCCAACTTTTGTCTGCATTCACCCTCAACGTTCACTCACACTTGACCACACCGCCACGAACACTAACTCATAACATTGCGGACATTGGTAATGTATGAAGAAAAAAAAAGAAATAAAAATGAAAACTGCTGTGAAGAAAGTGCGAAATATTCAAAGTAATCATTCATCCTAGTGTGCTCCACATTTTATCTTTTTTAGTGGATATTAATTCAGTAGGGGAGGAAAAAAGAATAAAAAGAGCACTTAAATAAAAAAATATTGGCTTTCTAGTCGATAAAAAGACATAGGATGAATCGAAGTTAAAAATATTACCAAGTGAGACTTGAAGTATGTCGAAGAACTGAAAACCACTGTGATTGTGGTCGATTAATTATTTGAATTGTTTCTGTATTATTTAAATTGGTGATAAAAACGATCATGACTTTCTCATCATAAGACCAATTGACAAAGGTTCCAACCTCACTAAAATCATTACCATAAAACCCATCAGATGACCGTAATAAACGTAATCAAGAAGCACCAATACGTGTATGCAGCTTATATCCATATCTTCCAACTTACAACATCATCCAAACAAAACCACATTAATATACCAACACCTAAAACTCAATAGATAGTTGTTTCAAACTCCAAATTACCCGAAAACCACGAAAATCTATATGAAATGGTTCATTTCCAGCCACATTACTGCATTCCTCCAACATTCACTATGATAACCAGCAGGAATAGACACTAGTTGTATACTTAGTAGAGTCGCTCATATTAAAGATACAGGAATACGATGCAACCCAATTTAACTCGATGAGTTAGCCCAGGTCAACCTAACCCAACTTCAAATCAGCGTTCTCACCGCCAGGTTAGCTCGCTGTGGCTCTTTCTCTTCCACCTTCAACTCCATATTTTATGTACAACCACGTTACTATACCCATACAATGAACTGGATTACAGTATGTATATGTATAACTTCTGATACCCAAACCCCGTCTGCCAGCGGATGTTTACGTTCAGAATGTCGGAAGGTCCCGTGCGTCCGTGCGTTTCCCCCCGCCTTTCTTGGTTATGTTTACCACCCAACTTATGTTAGCGAAAGTTCGTTGTATATTATATACGAGCAAAGAGAGAGTAGTGAAGTGAGGGAATTGCGAATATAAAAGATATGGAAAGAGTAACAGTATTTGTTCAATGCCAATCATCGTCACAAGCTACTTCGTATTCACCTCAATACATTTCTGCATCATCTCGCATAGGAAGACACTATCTATATAAAATATATACCAATCCCATCATTGTGTTTGCAACATTTCATTTTTACACTCTGAACTTGAAGATACGTTTATCCGATGGATCCATTCCTTTTGTGGTGATAAAACATTCAATGTGTATACATGCAACAACACTACGTGAAATTGAATGATATAGAAGAAAAATCTTGGGGACAGACGAACAAATGCCCTCGTATAAATGTGTGTCGGACAAATGGAAAGAGGGTGCACATATAGTGAAAGCACTTAGTGTTGATGTAGTAGAAGCCTGGTCTTTGCATTATGTAGACACACATCAAGAGAATAAAGCTAGACATGTGGTGGGGAAAAAAATGTTTGCAGAGTTTGAGCATTTGCACTTTTATGTTTGGAGGAGATTCATAAAATGATAGAATTCACACCAGAACATTTTACTAATGGAAATCATTATATATTGTGAAATGTTTTTTTTTCTCTTCTTTTTTTTTCCATATACGATTGTCAGCGCTCATAGCACCAGTTGGTCATTTATCGTTAAAAGAACTACTGCCTGAAACTTCGGGTTACATGACATACGAGGGTAGTACAACTCATCCAGGTTGCTGGGAAACGACAGTCTGGATAATTCTTAACAAACCCATCTATATCAGCGCTCAGGAGGTAAATTGCCTTGTTAATTTATCACATGGCATAAGTGGTTTCAGTATGTCATTGACATGAAAACCCCAAATATCCAACAATTAATTATTTCTCATGTACTCACTCAGTAAATGATGTTATCTTGTTCATCAAAGCTCTACGCACTGAGAAGATTGATGCAGGGATCAGAGGCTACTCCTAAAGCACCACTTGGTAACAATGCAAGGCCAATTCAACTTCTTCATCATCGGACAATCCGGACAAATATTGATTTTCGCAAGGTAAAAATTCCATTTTCATATATCAATATCATCAATTGTTATTTCCACTTTTATTTCCTCAAAATCAATTAATCCTGATTTTATCTCTTCATTTTTTTTCAATCAGGCATCAGATGCAAAGTGTCCGTCAATGGCACCAGACACTCGTTACAGAGGTAAATCATAACCGTTATCCATGTTTATTAATATTTAACATGTATAATCTGAAACAAAAGAAAATAATTCGATGAGAATTTAAATAGATGAATTTGTCTTTGCAGCCAACACGTGGCAGGAGGGTACACTCAGTCACAATGTGGTTTGAAATCCAATAATCGACTATTAATATGGAAAAGAAAACAAATATAAATAATATAATAGATCGCATCTTGGAGGTATTATTCTAAATTCAAAGCAATGTCACAAACAAAAGAATATACAAAAGCAGAGTGAGCTTGACGAACAATTTTCCAAGTTGTATCAAAGAAAAGTTGGATATAAATGTATACATATACACATACACATATGTATATATATATACATCTATATATTAATTCAATAAAATAAATAAGAAATCAATAATCGACAGAGCTTTACGTGTTTCGATGAAATAAAATTTTCATATAATGTCAACAATTGCGGGAATTGACACAGGTTGTTCTTTGAACATGCCATCATCATCATCATCATCATCATCAACTCAATAACATTAAAATTTGTTCTAAACTATTGACAGATTGTGTCAATTATTTTGTAGCCGAGATACATATATATATATACAATGGGTAAGAGAAGTAAATTTAATTTTCAAAGTGTTTGCGGTACTTTCACATGGCTATGAAGCCACCATTACTGAACAACACCAACAATGAAAAGAAACCAGATGAAAACCCAATGCTAAACAAAGTGTAATTCCAAGAGAATGAAAAACCAGAGATAATTATAAATAAGAATAAAATTGCAAAGAATTGAAATAAAGAAAAATACCACAAAAATAATACTAAAAAATATGAAAAAAAAAAGTACGATAGACAGAGCCCAAAGTGTAATTAAAAAAAAAACAATTGAGGGTGTGCTGTAGAATTCTAGAGCCAATGGACGAATTAATCCTGCGCTTTTGTATATAATTTAACTGTAGGCAAAATAGATAAATCAAAAGAAGAAAAGAAAAAAAAAAACCGCAAAGAATGTAGAGAGATTGTATAGAGAAAGAATTGAAAACTGTATATTACGAGTGAATAAAATGCAAACTGATAAAAAATAAAATGATGAAAAATGGACTTGTAATGATAAACAATTGTGGTTGATGAATATTGAATAACAATAAACAATAACGTTATATTGTAACACGCAATTGTAATTATTTCCCCATTATCATACATAATTTCAGGGATGAAAAAAAATGATATATATACCAATGTGAATGTGATACGGAAAAACATGATTAAGTGAATTATTAAAATAAAAACGAGAGCTCACGATACAAAACAAATATTTCTTGGTCAACATCATATACACTGATACGTATATAATGCCTGTGTATATTACGAAGGTAAACGAGTCGGTAATTCGTCGATCGATTTTCCAAATGGAACCTCGCGTCAGCACCATGTAATTTGCCTTGTTCATGAGGGGTAGCGGAACCCTGACGTCAAGGGTAATTCCTTACCCGAAAATTATAGGTAGGGTGGACGGTATGGTTAGCCACGATAGTCTCGAATCCCATAGCCGAATTACAGGATAGCCAACGAACAAATCTCGATTAATATCGCACGGAAGAGACCAGTTCCATATCGACCCTTACAACAATCTATATCAAGGGTGAAAATTCATATTATAACGCGTGAATTATGTCCACATCACATGTATGTGAAAAAAAATAGAAGAACAAAAAAAAACTACCCCTACCGTGACTTCTGACCCAGAGAAATCATAGTCGTTATTTTATTCACGCTTTAAATATTCCAAATGCTTTTTTCATAATGTTTAAAAATTTATTGCAGTTCTTTCTAAAATGAAATTACATATTTTCCCCGAGTTTCATAAAAATTTTGTAGCACACTTTTATTCATAAATATGAAAGAAAAAAACGAGGGGGATGAAAAAAAAAGAAAGAAAAAGAAAAATGAAGACGAAAATATGAATAGAGAAGACGAAAATGTGCGTAGAACCGCTGATGATTAAAAAGGTAGGTAAATAAGGGTGGAAGAGCAAGCGGAAGTGCACTGAGTGGCGGAAAAAAAAAAAAAAGGAGAAAGTCAGTGGTATAGGTGTAGGCAAGAGCTTAGAAAGATATGCTTACGAAGCTCAAAGCTCCGGTTGGTAGTTGCTGGTGGTTAAAAGGGGTTGCGAAGAGGATGCCGTTGGTATATGAAGAGAGGGGTTAGTTGTTGGGTCAGGTCGGAAGGAAGAGGGTCAAAGAGTGACATAGCAAAGCGTAGAAGAAAAGGGGGAATGTAAAAGAGGGGAGTAAGTAAAAGAGGCTTTGCGGTCTCCTTGACTCAAGTGACAGTAGCTGAATACTCCTCTATGGAAATTAAGGGTGCGATTTTCAAGACCTATTTTCTGATGATGGCCATTTTTTTTTCTCTCCTACAAATGACACTCAACTTCTCAATATAAAATCCCAAGTGTTGACATAAACAACTGGATAACTATTCACAAACATTAATAAATCATAAAATAAAATACAAAAAAGTTTTTAATTTAAAAACATAAAGAATTAAACAAGCAAAATAAAAAAGGGAAAAATTTAGCGTAGATATTTTTGGTAACACAGTGCCATAAGTCTTTGATCAGGACATTAAAACTTATCGTCATCTACTTTAACGTTCACCGATATGAATGAGGTTCCAAAGGGGAATAGTTAACGGCAAATGAAACATATAGAACGATGGAAAGTGAGAAGGGGTGGTTGAAGAAAGTAAGACGAAGAACTAAAGATTGTTGGTAAAAGGGTGGTAAGAGAACGGCTCGATCATGATTTTACAGCGCCCGAAGGAATTATGGATACCATTATATGAGAAAGATTAGAGGATCTCGTAATATTTTTATTAGCCCATATCCTAGCACAGACACACCAACCCCCATTTTTATACGAACATACTATTTCATCTACTTGCGCTCAATGTCATTTTTTTTTTCTTCATATTTCCTATTCTGAAATGAGTTTCAACAACGAGAGATAGAAAATTATTACGATAAAATAGTTACCTTGAGATTAAAAATAAATTCAAGAAGTTAAGCGATTTTTTCATTGTATTAATAAACAAATTGATATTTTTTTTTTTTACGTAAACGTATACAGTTAATTATTTAGTTTAAGGTCCACTATAGAACAGATGAAGAGCAGAATAAATTTAGATAAAATCTAAATCAGTAAAATTCATCATCGACAAAAAAATCCACCACAAAATCTCCCAATTCAATCAGAACTTCTAGACATTTTCTTTTCTATTTTTTTTCGTTTCATTACCAAGGGGGTTACGTTCAATTCAATGTCCTAAAGAGTCAATAAAGACTAATGTCACCCACAACGGCAATTACTTCACTAACTAAAGTATCAAATGTAATTAAAAATCCCCTCCACAAAAAGCGAATAAAAATCACAGCTGAGACATCTCTTTGTATTTCAATTTCCTCTCCACAAAAGTCAGTAAATTTCCAATCTTTTTTCACTATTTTTCCCTTCCATCCCCCATCTTTTTTCCTAAGCTTTCACTAACCTAATAAAGTCCTTATACACTTGACAATATGCATGACAAACCTAACAATCTCTGATATTTTTTTGTTGAAGCATGAATGAAACGTTATTCGGAAAGCCTTCTCATTCCTAACAGTAGCTCCAGGCAACTGCAATATTTGCATAACAGCGTTAAAGCCACGAATGTATTCGTGTATGTGTAGAATAGTATTTCATTTTCACTGAAATACACATAATGATATGCGACAGTATGTCTGTATTTCCTGCGGCGATGCTTTCGCGCACCCACATATAAACATACTCATACATACAAGCCTAAATAATTCACAAATATTCTAAATTGCATATTGAATTAAACCCGTTGAATTTATCATTCAGATTGCTATAAAGTGAACAAGGAAATGCGTAAATCATCACAAATCTATCGACTTCACTAAATTTTCCCATTACATAAACAAAAAAAAAACAATAATATAAATAATAATATTTATTACAAAATTCCAGAGACATAAACTAAATTATTATTTTATTTTTTATTTTATTTAAATCTAAGGTCATGAATTTTAACTCTATGTGACCATATAATACATCAGTTACAAACTATTTGTTTTGTTTTGTTACAGTCAATTACAGTCATATAAATAGTTATAAAATAAAGTGTTAAACTACAATTGGTATAATATAGTATAATATAGTAAGACATTAATTATCGTCATCAGCATTAATCATATCAAACCGACTATTCTCAAATATTGCTCTTCAAATTGCCCTATTTCACCAAATGCAATCAGCATACAAAGTTGTGATAGTGGCACAATGTTGCTCCATCGAGAACAGGTAATGAAAAATGGAATTTTAATGCTTTTCCATTTTTAAACCCACACAAAACTTCATATATAAATACACGCCCTTTTTCTCTGTTACCAGCGGCACAATAATAAATAACGTTGCATGATAAGAGTGTAGGCAACCTCTCAATACTAAACATCAAGCAATAAGAAAAATAATAATAATAATAATAATAGTAGTAGTAATAAGAAGAAAGAGTCAAAGTATAACAATAAACTCAATTCATCATTTTCTCCAAGTAAATTTCTTAAAAGTCTACATCAAAAAATTATATCTAAATTTGTAAATAAAAAAAAGTCTCCAAAACTTTAAAAATCAATGGGAAATGATTGGAAAAAAAAAATTCCCCGCAATACTTTAATAATTAAACACCGAAAAATTCTACACTTGTATCAAGCTCTGTTATTAATTCATGTCGAATTAAATGAGTTAGATACAATTGAATATTTAATTGATCAAACTCCCTCCTCTATTCACCCAGAAAATAATTGCTAAAGTTATTCTATGAAACGACAGGTACATATTTACACTACTCAACTTGAACTTCCAATGTATTGATGAAGAGTAGTAAAAAAATAAAACTCGTGAAAATGGAAGGGTAAACGAAGGGTGGAAAATAAAAGAAGGGAACCCGTGCACATGTACATACTCAACATTAGTATAAGCACTAGTCATACTTTAGTATGGTTTTCTCTGACAGAGTGCAATTTAGAACAACGGTGCGGGTGTTTCATAATTGACGAAGCACTATAGTTTAAACTCTCGTTAAGCACGACCTGTTCATTTGTGCACGTATCAGAATTCAACAATAAAAAAGTCTACCAACAAAAAAAAACAAGAAAAAAAAATACATTGAACCAGACAAACAAAAAATTTACGTTATGTGTCAGTTCATTAATTGTTTGAAAAAAAATGAACAAATGATAGAAAACAAAAAAAAAAATAACGCAATAAATTAAAATAGAATAAAAATTTGTGTCTAACAAACATTGAAAATAATACTTGAGCACGTTTGTTATAACAGTTATTCTTGAGTTGTTCATCATTGAAAACAATTGTCTTCACATTAGTGCGCATAAAATGAGCACACGCATTTCAACCCTGAATTATCCCATCCTCTATTCAACCTACCCCATACACCGCAGTTAGTTTTTATAATTCAACAGCCGGTTGTTTCATAATTCACAAGTTTCTAGCTAGAAATTCCAAAGGCGGCAAAGCAGGTCGAGCATTTTCAACCATTCACACCCCCCCACCTCTCTATTACACCCCCTGCACCCTCAACCACTATACAACCCATACACTCTGCTGCTTCGCTGCTTCACCCCTAGCTGAGCAGCCCGAAGCAAATTCGTGAATTTTTTATAACAAACCCAACCATAGAACCAAAAAATAACTCGCACGGAGAAATATATATTTTACCAACCCCCTCTCCAGTCTCAATTTCTAATACAAATAACCTTAATATACACTTCACTGTTACCACTTTTTCATCCCTCAAGAAAAAAAAGAAAGACGAAGAGTAAAATAAGAATAAGACAATTTGATAAACGCAATTAAATGATAAAAAACCAAAATAAAACTAACAAAAACATATGGCTGCGTGTTTTGGTAGTAAAAAACTTCTATCCACGAGGTATTTTCTATCCTATATAATTCGAGAAGGATAGAGTGGGTACAAATGGAAGCAGACAATCAGGATCAGTCCGACATTTATACACGTGGTATCTCCTCCCACTCTACATTCTCCATTTTCTCTTTCTCATTCTCTTTCACTCATATTCTCTCTCCCTTTTCATTGAAGCACTGAAACCAGCACCAATTTGTTCACGTGGCTCTGCATTCAACCGTGTCTCCGCTGTTCACCCTCTCACTCATCCTCTCGTTCATTCTCATACTCATACGCTAACGTGCAAACGTGCAAACGGGACTGATCATTGTGTCCTACCATTGCTTCACATATATATATATATATATATATATATAAATGCATGTACCAATATATAAAGCGACGAGTTCTTTTCAATGCACACACGCAACTTGATTGGAAAACCGCGTCCATTCATAAATTCAATTGCATTGGCAAACGTCAGCATAAAGCCTCTCTTTTCCAATCATAAACAAGTCGAAAATAAATGGTTAGATATTGAACTAAAATTACTAAACAAAAATAACCAAAATCTCACCAAATAGTCCAAGTTATATAAAAGATGAAGAAAATAGTAAACTCATAAAAAAAAAATTCATATAAACATTGAAACGATAAAATGGATAAATATTTTAGCAAGCAAATGTAGTTGTATACAAGTCGACAGATCGAATGAGGGAGAGTAAAATGAAAGATTTATATATAGAATGTCTGGCGCCACTGTTACGACGTCTGGCGTCGCTCTGTCTGCATCTCGTCGTATAGCTTGGGCGCCAGCCAGACTCCACAATATCACCACCCATCCTCTTTTCCCTCTACCACCATTTCTCTCCACCGTATCCCAACCATCCAACTTCTCTGCCACACTTCCGTTGTGTGAAATCCACCCACAGTTATCCCAATTCCACTGAGACTAAATATATACACTACTCTATCCAACTGCAACCATCAGACATCCACCACCAAAACAAACTTTCAACCTTGTTCCAACTCAATTCTCATGATATGTATTAGTATTAAGATTTCCTAAACTCTTATCACACCTTATCATTTCACTGATTTTAATCTCAATCAACTGCAATCAACTAGTATCCGCAATTTCAACAAAGCCCAAGCATCCAACACCAAATCTCCAATTGATGCCATTAATCATTGATTTTCATGAGAAGGCAAACGCAATTGGAAATCTTATTGTTGAAAAGTGGGTTTCCAGTCCACAGAAATTCCTGCCACAACTTGGATCGTTCAAGACTATCAGCTACAACCACTATCACTACCACTACCATCACCACTACTATTACTACTACTACTACTACTACTACTACTACCATTACTATTACTTCTACTACTGCCACTGCTAAGTCTGGATATGTCGAATTGATATACTAAAGTCATAATGCTGCAACGGATTGAGCATGGATACTACTTAGATTTACGACTATTAAATTCCTGCTCGCCAGAGCTTTTAATTCATATTAATCCCATCACCATATGAAACAACTTTGAAATTGACTTGAATAAAAACCAGAAAAAAAACAGAACAGACGAAAAATTAGAAGAAAAAGCTCTCAACACTTCAACCAATTTTCAAAATTCATTGGTCAACTTTAAACTAACAAACCCTGATCCCCCTGATTCTATTAGACAGCCATATTATTGATTGAGTATAAAGCGAAAGAAAATAATTTATTTAGGTCAAATGAATTTAGGAGTTCCTTTCTATATCCTCTCACTAGAAATCAACGCTCTCGCATCTCATCATTATTTTTTTCTTTTCATTTCAATTTCGATTTCAATTGGTCAACTTTAAAATAACAAACCCTAATCGCCCTGATTTCATTAGACAGTCATATTATATTACTATATTTCCATAATAATTCACTCTACCATATCAACTATCCAAAGCTATCAACATGGTCATTATGCTGATGATAGAAACTACAACTGTACTGTCGTATAGAATGTACAGCTCACCAGCAGCAGCAGCACAATATCCTGAATACTTTGGACAAGCATAAATTATCCATAACACACAACGATACAGTTGTGTCCAGTTAAAAGCATAATAAACTCCACCTGATATTTCCTGTCACTATTTCCCATTTCTTATATATCATCATGATCACCTCATGTTCAACTTGGTAACATCATTCCAAAGCACGTCCGACACAATGACATTTTTACTATTAAAATTAATTGAAAAGTAATGACAAAGGATAAATCTACGATGTACATACTATGTACTAAATACAATCAACTATATAGCTTTCCATATTTATAACGACAAGATTTTCCTCAGCACAAGTCTATGTCATCATTAGAATCTCTCTCGGAAACCGATCCAACAGCTTCGTCTCTCGTTTTTAACATATCAATTTTATTTTCCTTGGCTCTTTGTGTCTTGTTAAAGAAATAACCGCACTCTCTATTCATCCTCGCAATACCATCGACCTTATTATAAATACTGAATAAATATATCGATATATTGTGCAAAAATATACATATAAATTGGCTTTGTTAAATTACTATGAAGTCATTTGTTCTATCACAGTAAAAGAACTTTTATTATTATTTTTTTTTCAGTATACCAAGCGACATTGTTGGTTGAATATCGGTATTATGTGCCCTTAAGGCTTCCCACATCTAAAGATAATTTTCTTTTGAACCGTTGCCATTGTTATAATCATAATATATCTATATTTATCCATACATTTCGTTAAAATCACAACCAAAATGATGAGCATTACAAATACATTCGCAATATAATCAAACATGTACGGAAGTATTACAGTGTAGAAAAAAAAAATAAGGGCAAGACAAAAGAATTAAAACGTGAAAAAAACAAAATTAGGTTTGTTATATCGTAAAATCCGAGCAGCTCGACAAAACGCTTTCAAAATAATCCGCGTGACTGGATAAAACTTTCCCAGTTGTTAAAAGACAGAAAAAAAAAACCTTCAATGTTCCTCAGTCTGTGTGACTGTGTAATAATAATAACGATATTCCAGTACCTGAAATAAAAACAACTACTTTGATCCGATTGCTTAAAACTCGTTGTAATTTAATTACACGCAAATTATTTTTTTTTCTACGATAAAATCTCGAAATATCAAATTGATAATAAAAATTTATGTAAAAAAATTAGTTAAAGATGTAGAAAGTACAGAATATAACAATAATAATAGTGAAGAAAAATATCAAGATAGTTTCTGAGTTTCCGGCAAAAACGACCTCATACGAATTCTTAGATACCGGAGGCTAAAGCTATTCGCTCTTGTGGAAAATCGCAACGTCTATTTGTATATAAATATACACATGTATGTGAATGTATATATACAAATACGCTATAGAAAAAAAAAAAAAAAAACCGAATGGATTTTTACGTTTACAGATTTCCTTCCAATATTGCATTCTAAATTTTCCCAACAATCTTTCTCATGATTATATAAATATTTGTAAAAAGCAAACAAAACCAAAAAATAAGGAAACGAAATTAACAATCAATTGATGAATTTGAAATTTGTATAAGCAATTAATTTCTACAACTGACCATTGATTATTAAATAATGTCAATACCTAACCAAAATCATCACAATTATATAAAAAATATATTAAATAGTTAAACTTTAATATTCAAAAGCCCAGTGTGAATGAAAAATGTCCAAAAGATGGACGATAGGTTGGTTGATAAAAACCCCTGATGTATTACCGCGAATGCTGAGCCTGCGGAGTCAGCGCTACCGACCCAACAAACCGGACAATCCGATTTTTTTCTCTTCTCTTTCCTCAACGAACAACCAGTCAACACGACAAATCCACGAGGCCTGAAGGGAAACACGAATATACAGTTTTTCCATTCGTCGAGTTCACTCTAATGGTAAAATAGTACAGAGAGAAAAAGTGCGGACACAATTTGAAAGGATCGACGGGACACACACACACACAAATTGTAATCCTCCGACTATTGGATTTGACGAAACTGCGAGCATGCAGAAGCAACCCCAAGTGAAATCGCCACTACATACAGCAAAAATGCGATAACGTCAGATAAAAAGCCAAAAAACGAAAAAAAGAATAATCAAATAAATGAAAATCATAACTAAGCGCATTCTATTTATCATAAAACTATTTAACATCATGAATAAAAGATGAAATGAAGAATTTTGAAAAAAAAAACAATATGAAAAACTCTATAAACAAAAGAAAAATATTATAAAATATATTTTCCATTCTTCCATCATCTTTCACTTAATCATCAACTCATCAATAACACAATAAGACAAAAGATGTAAAAACATTTACAAAAATAAATTTAATATCAAGAAAGTGGAAAGTTATGCAGCATCAAAAGCTTCTCCTAGCTAGCATCAAATCCAAAAAAACCCGATCAAAGTTTGATCATCGCTCAATCAAATCGACACATAGTCCAAAACAAATCAGTATATCATCCTCACTTTTCCAACTTTTTATATATCGTCCCAACTTTACACACCTACAAAACCATTCTCTCCAGATTTATAAGAAACGTATCGATCCTACAAAACACCATATAATATTTCCTTTAAACCCATCATAATAAAAAATACAATTCCATCATTATCAACTATCAACTCAGACCAACTAGAACATCGTAATCAATAACAATATCAGCCATCACTTAAAATATTCACGCTAATTAAATGCCGTTCTATAATTCAAATATTCCAAAGCTGATTATACACCGATAATTTGTCAACAATAATTATTCACAAATTCCAATATCATTTTCTCCTTCATCGCATCAAATAACCCTACCAACATTCCAAATTAATAATCCTATTACTCTACCAGTGAAAAAACTAAAAAAATCAAAAATAAAATCGCATTCATAACGCATATGAGGATTCCAATTGAGAATTCTCTCAACAGTGACTGATTGCATAATAGTCATCTCCTCTACCAGAATATAATTCTACGACTGTGAATAACTTCATCGTGACAAAGTATATGAAGGTAGCAACTACTGTGACACATCTGGTGCGGGCCAAGCGCAGTGGGATACTGAAGGGCATGGGGGAAAAGCGCGTGCAAGCTCACTCATAGTTGACAACGAGTGGAGCGTGCATTGAGTGGTGGTGGTAGTGGTGGTGGTGGTGATGATGGTGGTGGTGGGAATAGCGGAAGTGGATAGAAGAGGAAGGAGGCGCCCGGACAAGTGACGCGCGGCGACGAGTAAGTGGGAGAGAATCAACTCACTTGGCTGGCGCTGTTCGGTAAGTAGAAAGACTCATTATGCAGTCAGCCGACGAGGGACTACGTTCAAAGGCAAAACCCTACTTGTCGTCATAGAATACGGGACAGACTGGCATGTAGATTCACCAGCCCTTTACCACCATGAGATTTCCTTTCCTTCTATACATTCACATCACACAGCCAAGCAGACACAGCCACAGACACAGCAACATTCTCTCAATTTCTCACTTTATTTTTCATCATTCAGCATTGTCTCATCATCACTCGACTTTCAACTCAATAAAAAATTATTTGAACAACTTTACAAATAGAAATTAATATTATAAAGTTATAATAATATTCGCTTGTGTTTGTGAATATCAAATGAAGAAAATGAAATGAAAGGAAACAAAAGAAGAATAAAATAAAGGTGATAAGTAGATTATGATGAGTATATATTGAAAGTTTGCAATAGTATTGGCAATCAAATCGCGATTAATGGCATCCTTTTGATTTACAATCCTGTAGGAAGGTATAAGAAAGTTATTATAAAGTTATCGGTGCGATTCTTCGTCTTCCATCTACCATTTCATCCCCAATCTATAGGAATGTGTAGGGAGAGTTGGATAACAGAGCGAGAGAGCGAGTGAAACTATGAGGAAGAATATGAAAAGGAAGAGTAGATAGCGATGGAGAATGATGTTGGTGTCGCAAACTTTTTCCCACCATTCGCAAGCGAGAAATGTCGTATCTCAAAGAGGGACGACAGGAAAACCAAACCCCATCCACTGACTTTTATATACGGATAAGGTTGAGAATTCGCAAACAAAGGGTGACTATGTACAGATAGAAAGAGAATAAGGGGAGAATGAAAGAAAGCGAATAAAACACAACGTTGAAATAAAAAGTTCAAGAATATACACTATTGGATGACAAGAAACTGGAATGTATATTCACTCTCTATTCCTCGTTTTCGTTGTCTTCTCATTTTTTAAATTCAATATTTCTCAAAACACACATGTTCTTCATACTTTTCTTCATTCATCCTCTCTACATTTCTCTCTACAGTCTCACACTACAACAAAAGCGCATGTATCCTGATATTATAATATTTTCAAAACTTACAATAACTATATTCACAAAAGGTTAACATGAGAGAATATTGCAGAGTAAGATAAGACGAAACTGACGCAAGTGGCAGCGAGATAGTGAATGTCTAATACCTACAAATGTCACTTCAGGCCAATGTCTCACCAAATATTCCAACAGATATTTAATATTGTTCTGTGACAGTTCAATATATATATATAATATATTTATGATGACATCACCAGTAATTCTAGAGTGTCGAGTGCACTAAAACTTGATGAATATCATTCATTAAACGAACTTTATCAAAGAATGTATCATCAATTCATATTATCGAACATCAAAATTATTCAAATGATACTCAGCACAATGAAAAAATACAATCAATCAAATTCACATGTAAATCATTTTGTTGTAAATTCTAAAAATCATAAACAATCACAATTCTCTTTTGGTTCTATACAAAAGTTCTGATTTGTTATCAAATGAGACCAAACCAGAATGTCCAATTGATGCATTAGCATATACAACTGGTTAAACACAATATACAGAGCTTAGAGCTTCATTCTAGTGAATTGTATAGCCACAGGCAGATCTTACTAAGTTACAGCAGCAAGGAAATACCTTTGAGACACAAATACAAGGAGTCCTAACCAGCATTCTCCAATAATTGTAAACTTGTCGTTGATTCAGATTGAATCAACAGTGAAAATTGAATTGTAACCACTCCACTAATAAATTATCTAATGTTCATGTTTAGAAACGAGAAATATTTCAAATTAGTTCTGTGTTGAAAGTTATGTTTTGAAATTAAATTAATTTTTAAAATAGAGTGGCAATTTTTTGTATATCAAGACTAAATGAAAGTAAATATAGATGTTCATATAGCTGAAACGTGGAGCGATAATGTAACATGAGAGGTGTTAATGGAACTTATGATATATCATGAAAGCTGGGGATGCAGGCAAAGCCACAGCGCTTACAAAGATGATCCCGTGCACTGTGCACTGCCATGGATAATAATCTCCTTCGTGATGTGAAGAGGCGTGAAAGGCTTTTAACTCATACGCTCGAAATATCATTGGTGTTCTTTTCATCTCTGTTCCTAACTCTCTCACTATTCACCCATATTATACAAAGCTTTCTTTGATATTTCAAAGAACTTCCATTACACATCTATTGCAATATTATTTACTAATTTTCAGCTTTCAATCTTATCACAAAATTCAATTGACAAAAATAGTCATCAAGAATAATTTGTAATAAATTAAATCACTGCTCAATCGATGGACTAAAATATCAAATCAAATTGGATCGATAAATTGTCAGAATGATATTTTAATAATTATCTAATATTTAATACTCAATAATCAATGCAGAATAACTTACTATCTAATGTTAATTAATAATAAATCATCAGTGTAAAGTACAGATAATGTCGAAGTTTAAAAAGTAAATGTCACAAAAATACAAAAAAGGTCAAATCCATTTGCTATTAACAATCATCAATATCAAATTCCACTCCATCCTTAATAATCAAACTCATCAAATCTATTTCTAAAAATAAAATTTCTTCCCTCACTTCATACTTCCAATCATTTCCATTTCTCCATCACAAATCACATCTTCATCCTCCCACAATATTCACTCAAATCCTTGTTCTCCAAACATCAAACCAAAAGAACCAAAAAAAAAACCAGTAAATTATCTAAACATTTGGATTCTCACAACGATCACTCATAAACAAGATTCAACTATACAATATGTAAATGTAGATTCATTCCAAAGATAACATCAACATTATACGATTTAAAAAAAATTTTTTTCCCCTCTCCACGATATTAAATCCTCGTTGAATAATATTTGAACAAGCGATCAAATGGCTTGACGATCATAATATATATATAAACCCCTCCAGCCTGATTCTTTTGTGTATTTAACCGGTGTAATTCCGGGGCATCAGCCGTTACGGTCATTCAGGTGGTCACGTTATATAACAGATATCGTTCTATCCGATCTAGTTGAAGAGATCGTTTTAGTCACGCAAAAATAGTATGTTTCACCGTGACCACACTCTCTTCCTCTTCCATTTTTTTTCCTTCTTTCTCTATATACCCCTAGTTATATTCCATCCCCACGCGACCAACATGACATGAGCCATCGAGAGCCCCCGAGACTTTCGTCTCTTATTCCACCAATGCGGAAAACATAATGACCCTGTCTACCTATATCAGTTATATCCCTTAGTGCTGCCAGTGTTACTTAAATCTCTTCGATATATATACACGTTTATACACAGATTTATATACATATAAGTGCAACATGGCAGGCATTTGCCTGCAAGGCTCTATATCGTTTTATCTATAACGAACGTGGGGGTACATCCACGAGTTTCCGGCCAGGAAGTCACTGTGAAAGTGGATTTTAACATCAACTCCACCCAACTATACATCGATAAGAAATGTCGACAAAATTAACTATACGCAATATCGTGTAGAATAAATTAATAAAAACACATCATTAATTTGCATTTTCATTTATCTTCACATTAAACATAAAAAAATTCAAACCATTATTTATTCCTTTACAAAAATCTTGATATATTCTAAATTTTTTTTTAACAATGACTTTAGAATTATTTTCATTTTAAATCAAACGACTGATTTATTCATCAAGTGAAAAAAAAAGGTTCATCCC
This sequence comes from Meteorus cinctellus, assembly GCA_030523045.1. NCBI lineage: Eukaryota > Metazoa > Arthropoda > Insecta > Hymenoptera > Braconidae > Meteorus > Meteorus cinctellus. The sequence goes on from JAPYZF010000327.1 coordinate 86,398, forward strand.
TTGCTTCGAGCGTTGAAATAATACCACAAAATCATTATCCCATTTTCAGTGTATAAAATCAAAAAATAAACATGAAAAAAATCGATAAATCCCATCATATATTTGCACTACATACTACGTACACAAAAATTACCAAATTCCGATCGTATATTCTCACTAGAGTTGGTCTGCCCGCGACTGTTTCACTACGACTATCCACCAACCCATGCGAATATGATAAGTGTGCAACTATATATCGAGATAGTATACCTTTCGTTTCCCACTTGCCGTATATACATCAAATCCTCAAGTGTACTCTCATAAATGTCAAGAACTCACTTCCGAAAAAATAAAAAAAAAAACCACTTCTACATATTTTCATGTGTTTAAATTCCTACACAAAAAAAAACACTAAGAATTACTTTAACAATAAAAAAAAATCACACACCAAAATCATACGATATAAATTTTTACAAACAAATCAACAAAATGTTCAGTGCAACAAATTAAAAATCAAGTTGAACTATTCAACAAAGTGCTGGAGGGGATTAGGAAAAATAAGAGACAGTAAGGAGAAAAAAAAAAATATATAGGGAGACAAAGAGAATGTAGAGATGCAGGCGAGTAACCGTGAAAGATATTTCAGATAAAATATCCAATTTAAAGTTTCATCGTAATTTTACGTTTCTTGAAAGTAAATTAATAGTATTATCTACCGACGCTTTCGCCCATCTTCCCACTGATATTTTCTCACCAACATTTCATAAAACACAATCAACCCCCCTACATATATATATATATATATATATATATATACACACAACCATAAATAAAGTTTGACGAATTAGCATGCTCGCGTTCATTAAAGTCAATGCTAATTTTTCTTTCAACCTTTCGTGACACGATGCATTCTGCATGTCAAATGAAAATAAAGAAACTAAACAAAACAAAAGTATTAAAAGTAGATTTAAATGACGCAAAAGATTCTTATAATATTTATCTACATATCCCTACATATATATTTATAAAGGTGCTAATGGTGCGTTAAAAAAAGAAGAAAAAAAAGGGGGCTGCACACAGTGTGCAATGGTATGAAAGAAGAGGGTTTGCAGAGCGTTTCCTGTAGAGGGAGCTTCAAGTGAAGAAAAAAGTTAACATTAAGAGGCGCTGAGCTGGCGACACGGCAATCTCAGGAACTGGATGGTAGGAAAAAAAATCTGGCGACAGTCGACAAAGAGTAAGAGAGAAAGAGCAGTAGAACCAAAAAGAAAAGAAAAAAACTGGAGCTCGCTAAAAGGTCGTTAAGGTTAATGCGCGGTGAGAGGGTGGCGCGCATATTCCCTCATTCTTTTATTTTTTTTTCTTTCATCCCTATTCTGTTTCTCCCTTCCCTATCTCATGTTCTCTCACTCAAAATCTCTCTCTTTTCCTCTTTAGTGTCGTTCTAAAAACGGGGCGCGTCCTTACTGCTTTGTCGACGCCCGTCGTCAGCTTGTCGCGTTTGGTTTTCGGTATGTCCTGCCCCCTACCTCGAACCACCAACTTCACATTGACAATATCTCTCACTCTCTCACCGTATAATAGTAGTAGTGATGGTAGTAGTTGTTACGACATTTTGAAACGCTTGCTCTAGCAACACCGATCTCATCATCGTGTTTGTCATATTTTTACCCTCTACAATGTCACTTCTACTAATATATCCAACACACGGATATATAAAAGCGTCGGATGAATTTGAAACGCGGTCGACTCCTGTGTCATTTTCAATTTGTCGTAAATGTATACAAAATGAAAGCAAGAGATGACATGGTGTTTTGCTGTTGCTTCTTCTTCATCATCTTATTTTATTATGTTATCTTTTATTTGCGCTTTTTTTTTTTTTTTTTTTTTTTCTCTATCCTATTTTTTCTTACCTTATTTTCTCTTTGTCTTTTCTGTATTTTAT